>PVKH010002488.1:0-27043 GCA_004027955.1 Chaetophractus vellerosus
TAAAAAAAAAAAAAAAAATAAAACAGAAAGCAGCTGCTTTGTGAAGGCTACAGACCACTGACCAGGACAAAAACAACAAATGTCATCCTGTTTCAGATGCCACCAGGGTCTAATGCCTGTGCCAGCCTAAAAGCCATTTGATGGCAGAATTCCAATCATAATCTTGAGACTAGTTCATTCAACCAGGCCTTTAGCTGACTGTCATTCTTTGCCACTATCCAAAATGCAAACTCCTCTGGTTATATGTCCTTTCTTCTACTGGTCTATTCTGTGTCTCTTCCCCCCAAATCCACCTTTCATCCTCCCACTGTTGATAAACCCATCAGCCCTTGTCATCTTACCCTCTATGACACCTATTCATAGTAAACTGTCTCTGATTTTCTACCTTTTCCTAGAACACTCTTTCTACCTGCTTGTTTCCACCTCTCAATCCTAGATTGCCCATGTTAAAGGAGGGACACACTTCACATTTCTCTTGCTCTATTTTGCTGCCTCAACCTTAGCGTAAAAACACCTCCCACTCTTTCCCGTCATTGCCATTATTGACGTTCTAGTTTCTATCTGTATTTATAGACTTGGGTGCTTGCCTCATACTTATCTTCCTTTCTTCTCTAGTTCTGACATCATTCTAGATTTCTAGGAGAAACTAATGACCATGTAAACAACCCATCTGGCATCTGTGCATCCTGCTTCCTTTGGATCTCCACTTTATTTCAGAAATTTACTCCTATGCCCAAATCCAATTCTTTGCCATTTTCTATTCCACCTCTTAATCTTAAACTCTGATGTCAACGCCCTAATTGGATCTCCCACCTTGACAGTTTTCTTACTCCTTACTACTCTCAATATTTCTATTCTTATGCCTCACCAATACCTCTAAACTTTTAATCCCACATCTTTCCATCACACCCCCAGTCTGCCTGACCCTGTCTATCAAATCTCCTGATTGGACTTTCTGCTCCCAGTCATTCTTCAAACTGTGGCACAGTTATCATTGTAAACAAAAATATGACAGTGTTACTCTCCTGTTTATAATATTTTAAAGACTCTCCATAATTTTTAGAAATTTTAAAACCATAGAGTCTTTCATAATTTGATCTTGACTGACCACTCTAGCCTCATTCCCAGCACAACACACAGCCTGCACTCCAGTTTTGTTGACCTTGTTTCAATTCAATCCATCTCTTGGCTAACTCAATCTTGAAAATAGTTTTAAATTTTTAATTAAACTTTTGATTTTTTGGATAAATGTAGACTCACAACTGTAGTTTCAAGAAAAAAAAAAACAAAGAGATGCCATGTACCCTTTATCCAGTTTCTTCCAATGGGAACATTTGCAAAACTGTAGTAAAATATCAAAACCAAGATATTTACATTGATACAGTCAAGATACAAAACAGTTCCACCCACACAAGGATCCTTCATGTTGCCCTCTTGATAGCCACACCTACTTCCCTCTCACCCCACCTCCTCCTTCTCCTCAAGCAACCACTAATAGGATTTGAATTTCCATAACTTTGTCATCTCAAGAATGTTATATAAGTGGAATCACACAGTATATAGTCTTTAGGATTGACTTTTTTCATTCAACCTAATTCTAATGAGATTCATTCAGGTTGCTAGATATAGCAACAATTTTTATTGGTAAGTGGTATTCCACTGATTGTTAAACCATTTACCTGTTAAAGGACATCTGGATTGTTTTCAGTTTGAGGTTTTATGAATAAAGTTGCTATAAAAATCCATGAACAAATATTTGGGTGAATATAAGTCTTTTTTTCTCTGAGATAAATACTCAGGAGTACAATTGCTGGGTCATATGGTAGTTGCATGTTTAGTTATTTTTAGAAACTGCTAAAAGTTTTCCACGGTGGCTGTACAATTTTTATATTCTCACCAGCGATGTATGAGCGATCCAGTTTATCCACGTCCACACCAACATTGGTGTTGTCACTTTTTATTTCAGCCATTTTGATAGAGGTGTAGTAAAATCTCATCATGGTTTTAATTTGCATTTCCCTAACAGCTAATGATTTTGAACATCTTTTCATGTGCTTATTTGCCATCTGTATATCTTCTTCAGTGAAATATTTCTTCATGTCTTTTGCCCATTTTCTCACTGGATTGTTTGGGTTTCTTATTGCTGAGTTTTGAGGTTCTTTTTATATTCTATATACTAGTCTTTTGTTGGGTATATGATCTGCAAATATTTCCTCCCAGTCTATAGCTTGTATTTTCATTCTCTTAACATTTTTTTGCGGAACAAACTTTAAAATTTTTTTTTTTTTTGATGAAGCCCAAGTTATCGGTTTTTCTTTTTATGGTTTATGTTTCTGGTATCAGTCAAAACTTTTTGCTTAGCCCAAGACTTTGAAGATTTACTATGTTCTTTTCTCCTAAAAGTTTATAGTTTTGAATTAAAATTGAAATCAGTGATTCATTTCAGTGTGAGTCTTAGTTCAAGAATCATATTTTCACCTGTGGATGTTCAGTTGCTCTATTTGCTGAAAAAGCTATCTACCCTCTATTAGTGTTTGTTGCTTTGGCAAAAAATATGTTGGGCATATTTATTTAGGGGCAGAGCCACCACGGGCAGGGCAAAAGCCACCACGGGCAGAGTGGAGCCACCTGCGAGCAGAGTGGAGGCACCCACGGGCAGGGCAGAGCCGCCGGCAAGCGGGGCAAGCCACCCGCGAGTGGGCAAGGCTACAGCTCACCGGTGAAGCTGACTCGAGGGCGTGTCACCGCAGCTGGGGGGGGGTGGGGGGGAGGAGACAAAAAGCAGAAAAAATAAAAAAATAAATCTTTAAAAAGACTTGAAAATGAGTAGACTGATTCCACCCACTATTTTTTGTCAAAATTGTTTTAGCTATTCTAATTCATTTGCCTTTCCACATAAACTTTTGAATAATCTTGTTTACATATATATAAAATCTTGTTAGAATCATGATAGTAATTATTTTAAATCTGTATATCAGTTTGAAGAGAATTGACATTTTTACTATTCTGAGTCTTCCAATTCATGAACATGGCATATCTTTATCTTCATGTATTTAGATCTTATTTGACTTCTTTCATCTTCATTTTGTAGTTTTCAGCAAATAAGTACTGTGCATCTTTTATTAAAGTTACATCTAAGTATTTTAAGTCACTCTTTAAGTTCTAGAAATTTTTGGTGAGTTTTTGTGTGTGTGTGGTTTTGTTGTTGTTGTTGTTTTTGTTTTTGTTTTTGTTTTTGTTTTTTAGCTTCCTTAGGATCTTGTGCATAGTCAATCGTGTCATCTGTAAATAAAGACAGTTTTATTTCTTCCCTTCTGATCTGAATTTTTTTTTCTTTTCTTAATGCACTGGCTTGAAATTCTACTATTATGTTGAATAAGAGTGATGACAGTGAACATCCCTGCCTTATTCCTGGTCTTAGGGGGAAAACATTTAGTTTTCACCATTAAGTATAATGTTAGTTATAGATTTTTGTAGATGCTTTTCATCCAGTTGATGAAGTTACTATCTATTCCAACTTCTCTGAGTTTTTACCCTGAATTGGTGTTGAATTTTGTTAAATGGTTTTTTTTTTCATTGACTGATATAATCATGTGGTTTTGCTTTCTTAGCCAGTTAATATGATGAATTACACTGAATGATTTTTCAGGGATAGAACAAGACTTGCTTTCCAAAAATAAGTCCCACTTGGTTATGGTGTATAATTCTTTGTATATATTACTTACATCTATGCATTAACATTTTGTTAAGGTTTTTTGTTTATATTCGTAATATTGGTCTGCAGTTTTCTTTTTTTGAACTGTGTTTATCAGGGTAACACTAATTTCATAAAATGAATTGGAAAGTGTTCCCTCCTCTTCTATTTTCTGGAAGAGATTATGCAGAATTGGTGCTAATTCATCTTTAAATATTTAGTAGCTTTCTCTGGTGAAATCATCTAATCTGGAAATACCTTAGCTGGGAGTTTTTAAATAATGAATTCTATTTTTTAATGGTTATTGGGCTATTTAAATCATCTATTACTTAGTGAGTGGGTGTGATAATTTGTGTTTTTCAAAGAATTGGGTCCTTTTCATCTAAGTTGTCCAATTTATGTGTGTACAGTTGTGTGTAGTATTCCTTTATTATCCTTTGATATATGTAGTAATATTCCCTGTTTCATTCCTGATATTGGCCATTTGTGTGTTCCCTCTTTTTTCTGATAATCTTGCTAAACATTTGTCATATTTTGTTGATTGTTTCAAAGAACAAGCGTTTTGTTTCATGGATTTTCTCTATTGTTTTCTCTTTTCATTTTATTCATGTCTGCTCTTATTATTATTTCCTTCGTTCTGCTTGTTTTGAGTTTACTTTGTTCTTCTTTTTCTAGGTTCTTGAGTTGTAAGCTTATATTATGGATTAAGTTACCTTTCTGTTATTGATTTCTAGTTTGATTCCATTGTGGTTGGAGCACATATTTTGCATGATTTCAAATCTTTTAAATTTGTTGTGATTTGTTTTGTGGCCCAGAATATGATTTATCTGGCCAATGTTCCATGAGCAAACGGAAAGACTGTGTATTCTGCTGTTGTTGTGTATTCTGCTGTTGTACTATAAATGTTGGTTAGATCCCTTTGGCTGACTGTTGTGTTGTTCTATATTCTTGGTGACTTTCTGTCTAGTTCTTCTATCAATTGTTAAAAGAGAAGGGTTGAAGTTTCCAACTATAATTGTGGATTTGTCTATTTCTCATATCAATTCTATCACTTGTTGCTTCACAAACTTTGCAGCTCTGTTGTTTGGTACATGAACATTTAGGATCACTATGTCTTTTTTGGTGGATTGAACATTTTAGCATTATATAATGTCCCCCTTTGTTTCTAGTAATTTTCTTTGTTTTGAAGTCTACTTTGCCAATCTAGCTACAACTGCTTTCTTATTATAAATGTATGCATGATATATCTTTTTTCCATCCTTTAACTTTTAACCTGCCTGTGTCATAATATTCGAAGTGAGTTTCTTAAGGCAGCATATAGTTGGTTCATATTTTTAAACCCACTCTTTCAATCTTTGCCTTATAACTGGTGTATTTACACCAGCTATATTTAATGCAATTATTACTATAACAGGGCATAAGTCTGTCATTTATTTTTTTGTTTTCTATTTGCGTCCCCCCCCCCTTTTTTTTTCTGTTTCTCTGGTTTCTTTTCCCTGTATTCCTGTGGTTCAGTTGGACATTTTTTATAAACCATTATGATTTACCCATTGTGTTTTTGAGTGTAGCTCTATCTATAGATATTTTATTGATCATTTTTGGTATTACATTACATATAGATAATTTACCATAATTGACAGTAATTATCATTGTGCCAGTTCAGATGAAGTGTATAAATTTTAATTCCATTACATCCCTTTATGTATCCCCATTTATAAGAAAATTATCTTAAATCTTTTCTATATATACGTTGAGAACCATATCAGTATTATATATTTTTTTGCTTTAACTGTCAATTAATTTAGAGAACTCAGAAAGGAAAGTAAAATCAATTGCATTTACCCATATTTTTGCATCCCATGTTCTTTCTCCCTTCCTGAAATCCCAAGATTCTTTCTTTGTTTCCTTCCTGTTTAGAGAAGATCCTTTAATCATTCTTTAAGAATGGTTTAAGAATTCTAATTCTTAGTTTACCTTCATCTGAGAATTTCTTGATTTCCCCTTCATTCATATTTTCAGTGGATGGTATTCTAGGTTTACAGTTCTTGTTTTTAAGCACTGAAAAAATATTGTGCCTGTTTTCTAGGCTTTCTGATGACAAATCTTCTGTCATTCTAGTTGTTTTTCTTACCTACAGGTAACATGCCACTTCTCTCTGTCTGATTTCAAGAATTTGCCTTTAGGCTTTGTCTTTTGTATTCAGAAGTTTGACTCTAATGTGTCGTGGTGTGAATTTCTTTGGATTTATCTTGTTTGGGGTTTTCTCAGTTTCTTTAATCTGCAGGTTTATGTCTTTTGTAAAACTTGAAAAGTTTTCAGTCATTATTTGAGTACTTTTTCAGCCCCCCTCCCCACCTTCTCCTCTCCTATCTTTCTGAACTCCAATGACATGAATATTAGATCTTTCATTACTGTACCACACGTACCCAAGGCTCTGTTCATATTTTTATTCAGTCTATTTCTTTTTTGTCTTTTGTTCAAATTGAATAATTTCTATTGTTCTATTTTAAAGTTCAAGGATGCTTTTCTCTATCTCCTCCATTCTCTTGAGCCTACCCATTGAGCTTTTATTTTAGTTCTTGTATTTTTCAGTTCCAAAATTTCTATTTTGGTTCTTCTTTAAATCTTCTATTTCTTCACTGAGAATTTCTATTTTTTGTTTGTTTCAAGGATGTTCTTTATTTCTCATTGGAGCATTTTTATCATGACTACTTTAAAATATTTGTCAGGCAATTATAATATCTCTCTCACCTTCAGTGTTGGCATCTATTGATTTTCTTTTTCATTCAGTATAATGAGTGATTTTCAACTGAAACCTGAATTTGAGTATTATGTTATGAGATGCTGGATCTTATTTAAATTTTCTGTTTTAAATGACTTTATCTGACACCACAAGGGAAGGGGGGAGACACTGCCTCTTTATTCTCAGATGGGAATAGAGATCCAGTTTCTCTGTTTGTCCTTTGTTGACACCAGAGGGGGTTTCTCCTTGTCACTTCTAGGCGGTTGGGGTGGGAGTTCAAGATCCCTACTAGGCCTCCACTTATACCTCTCTGGTTTGTGTGGATAAGAGTGCCTCATTATAGTTTCCATATGACTTCCTCTAACACTACCCCAACAAGGAGAGGTAGTGCTTATCATTACTACTGGGGGCAGGGGTGGGTAGAATTCTGGGCTCCCAACATGGTCTTCACTGATACTGCAGGGGAGTGGGCCTCATTAACACTCAGGAGCTCTGGAAGTCCTAGTTTTCTACCCAGCCTTCTCTGACATGACCCAAGCGGAGAAGTAGGGGTTGTGGCACCTTGTTACAGCTTGGAAAGACTGGAAATTTAAGGTCCTCATTAGACTTTTTCTTATATGGGTAAGGGTAGGGTCAGTTTTTGTGTAATGTTTGGCTAGGGTAGAGTGGTTATTGTCTAATAAGTTTCTGTCTTTCCTGGTCCTTTGGGTAAATTTAGCAGGCTTTTATTTGGGCTTTTTTTTTTTTTTTTTTTTGGTCAGCAACTGTTGGTGTTTCTGAGTTGCCATGTTCTTCAGGTCCTAAAAGAAACAAAAAGAAAACTCAGGGAATTCACCATCATGTCCTTCCTTGGGTCCCATGTCAGTCTAACTACTTCTCTCCATCTTTCAGAGTCTTCTTTTGTTTGTTTTATATATAATATCCAGAACTTTTAGTTGTAAATAGTGGGAAGAATAGGGAAAAGTACCACTACTCCATCTTCTCATCAACAGTTTAATTTTAAAAATATGTATCTATTATTTTTGCAATCATAAAAAGTGAAAAAAAAAATTGAAAGGCTTAGTTCAAAAATCATTCCTTCAGGAAGGCTATTATAACCCATCAGGCTTGAGTTAGGGCCCTTCTTTCCCAAACCCTCTATACTTACCTTGTAAATTCCTCTATATCTATGGCATGTGTCTATCTCCATGGTCTCCACACCTATAAGTTTCATGTAAGTAGAGTCTTACATAAATAACTTTTCCTTAATAAATGGCACATGTCTTGCATATGATAGGTACTCAAGAGATTTTTTATTAAAAAAAAAAGAAAAACTAAAATTTGGAGTATTTTAAGTGGCCACAATACACAAATTAAGAATTTTTTCTCTCTAGCTAGCTCAGTTCATAGCTGTATCATAGTAGTAACTAAATCTAGTCATTTATCCCCCCCCATTCTTCACTTTCTTCATCAGTAAAATGGGAATAAAACCTAATCATATGTAGAGTCCTTAAAAGATATTTAAGTTTGGTAGTGATTATGACCAAGTGGTGTTTAATAGCATTGTTTTTGCCTGAACATTTTTTAAAGGCAGCTCAAATGATCAGTTTCACAGATAACAGGCTAAACAAGTGACTTCAATAGTTCAGAAATGAGTTACTAGCTCCAAATTAAATCAACCTATTTCGGGGTTCATTGTATGGCAACTGCCCCATAGGACAAGCCTCTGACTTGGGTGCCTGGTTTAGTGGGTACTGAGTTTCATTCAATAATTCTCATCAAAAGTATTTATCTGTGCAAACTCACTTTTGCCAACAGACTAATTTCTCTATGAAAGGTCTCAAACACAAATAATTTGGAAGGAAGTATACCACAGGGTCTGTTTTCTGAGTCACTACTTGAAGAAAAGTCAAAATAATTATAGTTGCATAAAGAGTCTCCAGCAAAAGAGAAGAAAGTTGAGCATTAACAATCAAGGTGTGATGGAGTCTGTAGAGGAGCTGTGGGAGAAACTGCAGGACAAGGGACAGGACAGCAAACAGCATGGAAAAACTTGTAATATTAATATAAAGATAGTGGTTTCCAGGGGTTCAGAAGGGAGAGAGGGATGAATAGATGGAACACAGGGTATTTTTAGGGCAGTGAAATTGTTCTGTATGATATTGCAATGATGTACACATCACATACATTTGTCAAACCTTATAAAACTGTACAGCACAAAGTATAAACCATAATATGACAGTAGACTTTGGTTAGTAGCAATGCTTCAATATTGGCTCATCAATTGTAACAAATGTACCACACAATGTAAGATGTTAATAATAGAGGAAACCACGTATGTGGGTGTAGGAGGGGATATATGGGAATTCCCTATATTTTCAGTATAATTTTTCTGTAAATGTAAATTTAAAACTTCTTTAAAATAAGGTTTATGACTACAATAAAGAAAGAAAGAAAAATTTTTAAAAATTAGAAAGTAAAAAAAAAAAAAAGAGAGCTTCTTTTGTTCCCTGGAAAGGATCTTTAGCTCACCTGGTATGAAATAGTGAATAGTCCTCCACTGGTCTTTAAAAACTTCTTTCATAAAAAAATAGAATGTACCATAAAGGGCTTCCTTGACATAACAAGAAAAAAAAATCCAGAAACTTAGAAAAATGATTCAAAATGAAGATACTTCTAAATATGTACTCAATGGGAGTAAAGGTAGAGCTTGGAATTCTAGAAAAATACTGTTATAACACCACAGAAAATAATTTTAGCAGTTTCTGTGGGAGGAAAGAAGGAAAGTGAAGCAGATGAATCAGACTAGCTTGGGTATATAAAAGGACCAGTGGGAGTAGTGACGATCTGGGATAAAGTGGAGAGAAATGAAAAGTTATTTGGCTTTCCGTGGTTGACATAATTTTAACTCTTGACCTCAAGTGTAAATTAGGCCTGCTATTGCATATATAATATCTACACACACAGTAAGTGCCTGCTGATGGTTTATTATTCCAAGAAGTGTAATTAGGGATTTTAAATGTATTACATCACTAATCCAACCTTCCAGAACTGAGATTCTTTAAGTGGTAAGCATAGGACAAATGACATTCATTTAAATACAGGAAACTTTTTATACCAGTAAGGAAGATGTAGGTTCTTTTTGGAAGCAAATTTGCTATTGTAGAATGCTTATGATAAAGTATCTCAGATAATAATAGAGTTTCCCTTCACCACCATATAAAACCTTATGGGATTTAGTCCATTTCTTTCAGGGGTATGTAAGACTTCATTACTGGTTTGCTCTTGGATTGGAAAAAATGTTTATAATTGTTAGGATCCATCTCATTCCCTGCCCTCTAACCACCATAGTAAAAAATAAGTTACTTTACTTTAATAGGCTCCCCACTTGGGGATTTGTAACATATTTTAACCTACAGAAGACTCAGAACAAAGCCAACCTCACCAATGGTCACCTGCTACCGCTTGAGCTGATTCCAGTAACTGGCTCAGGAAGATCCAGCCCACAACTTATACCTCAGTGCTGTTAATCGTATCTCTCTCTGCCTTCCTTTGTGCCAGTCCTGATCACTGTCCACAACTCAGAAGATCAAGCCATAATCCTGGGCATTACCCTAGGCATCCTCTTCCTCACCTCCCAACTGAATAACCATCACATTTTATCAACTCCACTTCCTAAATATCTCTTGAATCCAATTCTCACCAATCCCAGTTTTGGTCACTATCAATTCATATCTGTATGATCATCATGACCTCAAAATTCCTCTCCCAACCTCCGCATTTGCTTCTCTCAAATTATCCTCCAACCCCAGTCAATCTTTAAGAAGTCTGCAGCCCAGGTTGATATATTAACTACAACTCCATGAGAAACTCTGAGCCAGAGTCACCTAGTGAAACAGCTCTGAAAAATTATGAGATAATGTTTGTTGTTTTAAGCCACTGTGTGTTAGAACAACGCCACGACTCCTTATTAGTCTTCTCTCAGTCCTAGAACCATGCCAGGCTCTGTGGCCTTTTCACATGTAGTTTCTTTGCCTTTCACCACCAGGCCAATTACTTTATATCTCAAATTAAATAACATTTCCACAGGAATTTTCCTTCTCTCTCTAGGGACACTCAGTGTGCACAAAAGGCTGCAATAAGAGAAGAAGTAAACAGAGTCAACAGGTCTAGGCTTTAAGCCTATCTTTGCCACTAAATAGTTGTAAGGTTTGGGGCAAGATCCTTCCCCTCTTTGTTCCCTCTCATTCTTTATTTGGGAAATGATCACTAAATGATAAATGATCACTAAAGCCCTTCCAGAACACTGATCCTATTTTAGATTCTTCAAAAGGAGAGCATTAGAATTGGCCCACCACATTATATTTATATAGAACATTTAAATTTTTTCAAAGTGTTTTCCTATCTATTATCAATAAGTCAATGATATTATTAATCCTATTACAGTTAAGGAAATAGGCACTTAGAAATATGAGAGTTTGATATCTGAGGAATTTCCCCCTACATCTATATATCATACTAATATTTCAAAAAGGCACTGAACTTCTCCCCAAGTAAGACTTTGTATTAGTCAACCAAAGGGGTGCTGAGTCAAAATACCAGAAATCTGTTGGCTTTCATAAAGGGTATTTATTTGGAGTAGAAGCCCACAGTTACCAGGCCATAAAGCATAAGTTACTTTCCTCACCAAAGACTGTTGCCACATGATGGAGAAAGATGGCTGCTGATGTCTGCAAGGGTTCAGGCTTCCCGGGTTCCTCTCTTCCCAGGGCTCGTTTCTCTCCAGACACAGCAGCTCTGCTCGCTCCACAAGGGCAGCTGTAGACTATCAGGCAAATGACTTGTCTCTCTTCCCGGGGCCTCTGCTGTGTTGAATTGAGCCTTCTCTCCTTCCTCATGTATCTGCTTCTCTATGTGTTTAGGTCCCTGGCTCTAGGATCAAAACTCCAAACTCTATCCTCTGCCATGTCTTTTCTCTGTGAGGTGGGAGGGAATGCAACATCCTACTGACATGCCCCAATCAAAGCCTTAATCATTATTTAATCAAGTAAAAATGAAACCTCTCAATCTAATATAATCTAATATGCCCAGAGAGACACACCAGTTTACAAACATAATCCAATATCTATTTTTGGAATTCATAAACAATATCAAACTGCCACAGACTCCATTTCATGTGGACATTGAATACCAGAGTCCTAAAATAATTCCTTGTCCTCAAAGTATCATACAGCCTGGTGAACACAATGTGACCAGTGATTTATACTTAGGACACTGAGGTAGCATACAGGAGAGAATACTTTCACTCTATCATTCTGTTTTACGGAATAATTTATGTTTGCCTTTTTAGCTCAGAAGAACAAAATTCCTTTAAAATGTCAAGATGAAACACTCTGAGTCACTCCAAGAGGCTGCTGCTCCTTAGCCTCCTTCTGAGCTCTGCTTCCCCAGCCACCCCCAGGGTTTTGTGCTTAGACCTTCTCTGCTCATTCCACCTCATCGCCCTGGTTTAGTCCATTTACTTACTCCCACCACTCAGTAACAATCCATATGCTGCCAACTCCCAAATATTTATATCAAGTCCCAACTTCACCAAGCCCCAGAACGATGTTTCCAAATATCTATCAGACAGTTCCCCCAGGATGCCCCATGGCCATGCCACCCCTAAACACCTCCAAAAGGGGCCCCTGAACCCCATGCTCTAAAGGGCCCCACTGTGGCTCTTCTCTGACTGTGATTCTCCCCACAGGGTGAAGATTATGTGGAGCCAATGGGACCTGCCCACCCACAGCCCATGACCCCACTTCTAGACCATTATCTGGGTACCTAGGACATTTGAATTTCCAGCCCAAATGACCCTGAGCTCACTTTCAAGCCTACACAGTCCTTTCTGCCTGGTTGGTTCTCCTGAGGGCAAACTACCCCACTGTTATACACCTCCCTAGGTTTGAGGGTGCTCTTTGTTGGTGAAGTGATCAGAGCTTGAATGTGCAGGCTGGGGTGTTCACACATAGAGACATAGATGGAGACAGAGGTGGAAATGGAAGTGGGGTGAATCATGGGCCTGGGCCCAGAGGAAAAGGACCACAGGCTGGCTCTTTCATAGAGACACATTCTGGCACAGAACAAGGTAGAGTCCAAGAATCCTAAATTCAAATATATGCAGGTATTTTTATAAAGACGGGTGATATAACATTTTATTTCACAATGTGTTAGATTGATTTATAATTTTTAAAAATATTTAGACATATGAGATATGAGCCTCCATTTGTATCCTAGCAACAAAACCCCAAAATATAAGTGGAAAGCCTAGACACCATAGATTTAGCACATCCTAAAACCAAACTCATCTTTGCCTCCCCACCTGCCTTCACTTAGGTTACCTCAAAAGTGGAGGCTGAAACAAGAACTTACATTCAAGTGGTTTATTGAGAGGTAATCCTAGTGAGCAGGAGTGCAGAAGTGGAAAGAATGATACAGGAAAAGAAGAAAAGGCAACATGAAAGTATGTTGTTGATGTTCTACCGTAGGCAACAGAGCTTGATTCTTCATAGAGCTCCTGAGAAGTTATCACAGAATACTTCCTGGGATTGACCACCCAAAAAGTGGAAGCAGGAGCATTTATCCTTTGGGTCCCATTCCCATTCCTAGGGGTGTTAACTTCACCACACATTTCAGGAAATGCTGAGCAAGCCTCAGGGGAGATAGCAAAGATCCAGGGCAATCACATGAGGCAAATGCTATTGGCATGAAATGAACTGAAGCTTGCACATAAATGTCTACCCAACCATGGCCAAAAACAATGGAGGCCAAGAAGACATGAATTGGGATACCCGAGATACTTACTATACCTCCCTACTTTCTTTCCTCTCTCCCAGCTAAAATATCTATATTTATCCTATATTCTATTCTTATGAATAACGACTCTAGCCAATGAGTCTCCCAAGGAAAGAATCCTGGAGTCACTTTCATTTCCTCAACCTCATCCTTCACACACAATCAGACACAAAGACTTAACAATTCTACCTCTAAAAAGTTTCTAAGCTTGAACCCTTCCTCTGCGTTTCCCTTCCCTTGACTCAGCTTAAGTTCCAGCTCAATTGCAAGAACTTCATATGCATCAATGCTATGAGAGGATTCCATAATAAGTAGTTGCCTCTTGTAGGCAGCATTACATGACTTTTTATATAGCCTCCCTCTGACCCATCTCTCCCACCTATAGTCCCATCTATACACCCCTACTAGTATTATCACCCTATCATGTTACCATCTTGCTTTAGGACTCCAGCTGTACCCTATTCCTACTAGATCAAGGCAGAATTCATAACCAGACTACAATATTCTTCTCTCCCTGATTCCAAACTTCCCTGACCCTCAACTTATTTTCCAGAACCCATCACACACATACTCATGCTCACACATACACACAGACACATATAACTCTTATATTTTAGCTACACCGAACTCTCACTATTCTCCAAACCAGCTATGTCTTTTCATGCCTTCAAGCTGTTGTTCATGCTGTTTCGTCAGCCTATAAGTCATTTCTGCAGCCACCACCCCCTCATACCTATATACCTGACAGATCCCTAGGCATCTGTTAGGGCCCAGTTAAAAGGCCACCTTTTCTGACTCCTCCCTCCAGGCTGATTCAGTGCTCCTAGCCCTGCTGTTATAACTATGTACTTGTATGACTCTCTCCATCTTAGGAATTTCTTCACATTGGAGACTAATATTTTAACCATCTTTGTAATCGCAGTAACCAGCACAATGGTTGGCACAAAGTGGCATGGTTGTTAAATGAACGCAAGAATGAGCAACTCCAAGTAAAACAAGAACAAATGGGGCATACATAACCTTTAATTTAAGAGACACTTGAATAGAGACATTTAAAAGGGGAATTCAGAAGGTAAACAGAGCTCAACATAGTCTGATGCTCATAAAGACTCCAGAGGCGAATTAGGCTGAAAACCAGCCAAGTCATTGGTGTTTCTCATGGAAGTAGCAAAGAGGTGTTAATGTGGTATTTAACGAAGGAACAACAAGTAGCTGTGCAGAATAAATTGGAATATGCAAGGCTAATGCTGTGAAAGTTACCTAGAACAGCCTATATTTAGGAGGAAGAAAAAAACAGCAAAATGCTTAGAATCAGCTTTTTCTCAGTTTTAAACTCATGACAGAGTATGCACTTCACACGTATTTATTTAAAACCTTGCTCCACAAAACATTTTACAATTGATAGCTGTAAGGTAAAATTAGCCAATTTCTATTTGGGTCCATATTAGCAAGTATATACCTTTATAAAGTATTTGAAATTACAATTGCAGAAACAGAGGCTGGCAGAGTATAGTCCCAATTCAAGAGAGCCAAGGGCCCAGCTACTAGAAAGAGTGACTAAGGTACTACTTGCCATCCAGAAAATTCCCACCAGTAGCCAAGAGGAATAAGCACAGACCAAGAAGTAGAGAATCAAGAGCTTCTATTGTAGAATGGGAGATGTGGATGGGGCACAGGGAAGCAGGACAACATCACAAGTTCCCAGAATCCCAGAGAAGTAAAACTATTTCATTGACAATCATAATGAAAATAATTGTAAAAATTAAATGAAATCAGCTATATAAATAAAAACATCCCTCATGGTTCTATTTGTTCTGCAGAGTACAATCACACTTTCAAAATCAACATAGAAAATAAAACAAAGAAAAATGATAAGAGCTAACTCCACTGTGTCCAAGTCATCTTCGCTTGTCTCCTAGAGAATTTGTTCTATGAGGTACGTCACCTAGAAAAAATGGCTCCATCCCTTTCACTTTTTTCCCTGTGACTGGGATGTGGGATTGTAATAAATATAAGGAGAAAATAGTTGCTTCTATCCTTATAAAAATAGTGTTTTGCTTTTTTATGAGACTACAGTTATGAGAAATGAGAAGATGGAAATTTCAGTGATAGTTGAATCTTCCTACTCTACTGGGTATCAGACATTCATTTCCCATCAGTTATAACTGTTTAATTTCCCTAACTAGGAAACTTCCAAGTCATCTGAGGCAAGTCTGATTAGTTATTCAGTTGTAGGTTATAAGCAGCATGACTTTTCATATTAGTTATTGCACATTGAGTCATCCTTACAGTATATGAAATTAAATTCAGATTGCAGAGAAAGTAAAGAGGCATTCCACATGTGTCTCTGTGCTACAGGATAAGGTCCAGCTCAATCTCCTCCCTTAAGTCAGTCGGGAATTAAATGTAACAAAACAAAATGGTGTGTCAGAAACAGCCAAGAAATTCACATAATCAGCTGTCCCCATCTGTTTTGAGGCAAATATGAAAGAACACAGGCTTTAACTGAAGTATAAAGGATTTAAGTGAGCTATAAGTTTGAAATTCTGAGTGTACATGTTGTTAAATATAGAAAAGGATGGCTAAGAAAGATTGAGCCTTCCTAGGTAGGTTCTAAAGATAGAAGTGGTGTTCACCAGGATAGGATTTGTTGGTTGTTATTTGGCTAAATAAATACTTGTAAGGGAAAGGTAGCATCAAGCTTGAGCTTAGGTCTGCCCAGGGGGCTAAGCAAATTTCAACTATTCCATAAACTCTGTCAGTGCAGGGCCTTGCCTTCATGCAAGCCCTCTACCCTCATAGTCCCTAATAGATAGTGTCATTCATTATATAGGCTATTCTTCATCTTTAAATCTGATCATTAGTGACTCTTCTCAGACCAGGATTTCTAGGGTTGTGGGTGACCCATGTGAGTCAAGAAGTTAAAGTAGAACTCTGTTTCTTACTTCTGCCATCCTTTCCTGTTTTCCCACTCTAGAAACTGTACAACAAAGGTATAGATTGCTCCATAGCACATATGGCAATTGGATCCTTTTATGGTGATCATACTTATCAATAAACAAGATATTTGCCTTGTCAAGGAAATGTAGTGGCACCCAGCCCAGATAATGGAGTGGAGCCAAACCCTAGACTATTGCTATATAACAAATTACCACAAACTTAATAGCATAAAATAACACACATTTCTTATCTCAGTTTCCATGGGTTCAGAAGTCTGGGAGTAGCTTAACTGGGTACTCTTGTCAAGACTACAATTCCTGGCATTCTCTAGCAATCACAATCCCATTCCTCCATGAACTTTATAAAGTAAGGACAGTTATATTCAAAATAATTAATTTTCTGAATTAAAAATCAATATGACAAGAAAGTATCATATTGAAGCTTAGCTGGTTACTCTGCTCAGGTACAGCTGGAATTAGGGTGTTAGCCAGGCTGCATTTTTATCTGGAGGTGTTTCTGGGGAAGAATCCACATGCAAGCACTTTCCAGTTGTTGGCTGAATTCATTTCCTTTCTAGTTGTATGACCTATACTTTTTGCTGGATGTTCACTGGAGGCTGTCTTCAGGTCCTAGATTTTCTTGAAGTAACCTGCTGTTCTTTGCCACCTGGGCTTCTCCAGAATGGCTGCTTACTTCACCAAACCCACAAGAGAGTTGTCCAGACTTCTAAGATGGAAAGCTATATAACATAACCTTATCACAGGAGTGTTATTGCATCACCAGTGTCATATTCGATTTGTTAGAATCAAGTCACAGTTCCCCGCCAACTCACACAAAAGTCTGGACATCAGGGCGTGGAATGAATGGGGGTCACATCAGGGTGTATCTTCCAGAACTTCGGTGACAGTGTCTTATCTACAAGGGCTCCGTAACCACTGAGGAAATCAGTCAGACTGCAATTCCTGGCATTCTCTAGCAATAACAACCCAATTTCTCTATGAGCTTCATAATTTGAGAGCAGTTGTAATCAAATGACTGAATTTCTGAATTCAAAATCCATGTGGCAAAAAAAAAAGTGTTAGTTAGGCTAATTCTAGATGCAAGAAGCTGTCCAAACAGAGTCACCGTGTGACCCAGCAATTCTACTCCCTGGCATGTGCCTAAGAGAGTAGGCACAAAATCGTGTTCATGAATGTTCATAGCAGCATTATTCATAATAGTCAAAAGGTGGAAACAACCAAAAACTGATGAATAGATAAACAAAATGTGGTATAAACATACAATGGAATATTATTCAGCCATAAAAAGAATGAAACTGGTACATGTTACAATATGAATGAACCTTAGAAACATTGTGTTACGTAAAAGAAGCTAGACATAAAAGGCCACGTACAATTTCATTTATATGAAATGTCCAGAATTGTCAAATCTATAAAGACAGAAAGTAGACCACCAGAGGCTAAGGACGGAGCCTTTAAATAGGGAGTGAATGCTCACAGACATGAGGCTTCTTTTTGGTTTGATAAACATATTCAAAATTTAGATTATGGTGATGGTTGCAAAATCCTGAATATACTAAAATCCACTGGATATCCCTCCAGAATAGGGTACAAATCCTTGGGTAATATTCACTCTTAAACTTGACATCCTTAAATACTACCACCTGAAACTAATACAACTTATGCCCTTCCGTTGTGATAAGGGGAAAGGATAGGGAAGGGAAAAAAAAAGATATTCATTTTATGTACCTATATGAACAAGCTCAAAACAAAACAAGGAAGAAATATTCATGACCATTACAGTCCTCATTTCTGCAGCTGGTCATGGGGTTGAATTTCATATTTATCACTATGTTCTTCCACTACCAATTCCGTGTTCCCTTTGCCCTCACCAAGCATCTCAGCTGGCTGTGGTTCTTTGCCTGGTGGGGTGACCCAAATTTTCACTCCTGAAGATCCTGAGCCATTATTAGTCCTGCCTGGACTGGGGTGTTGAAATTTTCCATTGATTTTAATCACGGCATGGCAGTATTAAAAGGGTCCCTAGGGGATCTCCTATATTCCAGGCAAACTCCTCTTTACCTCCTGTGTGTAGGGGCAGTCCTATTTCCCCTTGATAGTCAGGATCAATCACCCCAGCCAGTACAGTAATTCCCTTTTTTGCCTGTTGATTTAGAGGCACAAGGAGCCCAATGTGGCCAGATGGCAGTCTTAACTTCCAGTTCAATAGAATCATTGTTTTCCCTGGTGGAAGCATGCCTTCTTTTGGATCTAAGACCTCTAGACTAGCAGAACTTGAGGTAGCAGGGTCAGGAAGCAAAAATGTTCCTAGTGGCTCACTAGGGATAATAATGAGTGATGCCACTTCCATTTCCACCCCTTGATTCCTGGACCCATGAATCCTAGCTATGGGAGAAACAGCACTATTTAGTGGATGCTGATTTAGAGCATACACAGCCCCCTGGAGAATATTGCCCCAGCCCTGCCAGGTACTGCCACCTAGTTGGCACCATAATTGAGTCTTCAAAAGACCATTCCACCATTCTATCAGTCTAGCTTCTTCAGGATGATGGGGAACATGGTAAAACCAGTGAATTCCATGAGCATGTGCCCATTCGTACACATCATTTGCTGTGAAGTGGGTTCCTTGATCAGAAGCAATGCTGTGTGGAATACCATGGCAGTGAATAAGACATTCAGTTAGTCCACAGATGGTGATTTTGGAAGAGGGATTGCATGTAGGGAAGGCAAACCCATATCTGAAATGCGTGTCTATTCCAGATAGAACAAATCACTGCCCCTCCCATTATGGAAGTGGTCCAATGTACCTGTACCACCAGGTAGCAGGCTGATCACCCTGGGGAAAGGTGCCATGTCAGGGGCTAAGTGTGGGTCTCTGCTGCTGGTAGATTAGGCATTCAGCAGTGGCTGTAAGCCAAGTCAGCCTTGGTGAGGGGAAGTCTATATTGCTGAGCCCATGCATACTCTCCATCCCTGCTATCACGGCCACTTTAATATCTTCCACTGCTGAAATCAGTACATAAATACACCTCCGGCCATTTCTCTTTCCAAGCAAAATGAACAATCAGGTGCACTGCTCCAGGTTCTGTCCGCCTGGGAGGATTTCCCCTCACCAGTGTCCTTCAGGGACATCCCAGAAAAGGGCTACAGTGCTGCAGCTGTCTACTTTTGGGTGGTACCTGCAAGTTGTGCAGAACCATCTTTAAACCAGGCCAGTGTTTTCTCTTCCTGAGTCAACTGATTATAAGAAACTCCCGAAGAGGCCATAGCTATGGCTGGAAAAGAGAAGGTTATGTGGTGACCATGTGCATTTGGGCCACTTCCTCGTGTAACTTGCTTCAGGACACTCTTGAGCCTTATCTCATATATACCACTTCCACTTTATGATGGAATGCTGCTGTGCACACCCAAATTTATGGTTTGGTGAGTGTATTAGTTTGCCAAAGGGGTGCTAATACGAAGTACCAGAAATCTGTTGGCTTTTGTAATGGAGGTTTATTTGAGATAAAAGCTTACAATTCCAGGGCTGTAAAAAGTCCAACTCAAGGCGCCATAAAAGGTGCTTTCTCAACAAAGTCAGTTGTCACATGTTGAAGCAAGATAGCTGCCAACCTCTGCCTAGGTTTCAGCCTTCTCCTCTGGGCTCACCCTTTCCTCTTGAGCTCCATGGGCCCAGCCTCTTGAGGCTTCGTGCTTAAGTGATCCTGTAGTCCTCTCTTTCCTGGCATAGGCTTGTTTCTTTCTGGGCCTTCTATACCAGTCTGGGCTGTTCTGGTCTCTTCCCAATTTCAGCTGTAAGCTATTAAGCAAATGGCTCATCTCTCCCCAGGGCCTCAGCTGTTTGAATCTTCTCCTTTTTGTCACATGGCAGGATAAAAAATGACAGAGTTCTCTCTTCCTGTGTCTGTCTCAGTGGGTCTTTCTCTGTGTTTCTATTTATATCAGACCCAACAAGGGGGCGGTGACCCAGCCTGAGTTACACCTTACTGATGTAGACCAATCAAAAGCTCTAAAATGATCTTATCAAGTAATCTAATCAAAGTCCCCTCAGCTGAATTTAATGCAATCAAAGGGTATCACACCCAGAGGAAAGGATTAATTTACAAACATAATCTTTCTCTTTTTGGGATTCATAAAATAAACTCAAACTGTCACAATCAGTCAGACAATACCCAGCTCATGATAGACAACTCAGGTCTCATAGTAATTTGGTGGCCCATGGTTAAGCATTTAGTTTCTACTAAAGCCCAGTAGCAGGCCAAAAACTGTTTCTCAAAAGGAGAGCAGTTATCTGCAGAGGATGGCAGGGCTTTGCTTCAAAATCCTAAGAGTCTGTGTTGTGATTTTCCTATAGGGACCTGCCAAAGGCTCCAGACAGCATCTCTATTTGCCGCTGACACTGCCAGCACCATTGGATCTGCTTGATCATATGGCACAAGTGGCAGTGTCGTTTGCACAGCAGCCTGGACCTGTTGCAGAGCCTCCTCTTGTGTTGGTCCCCAATAAAAACTAGCAGCTTTTCTGGTTATTCAGTAAATGGGCCAGAGTAGCACATCTAAATTAGGAATGTGTTATCTCCAAAATCCAAAGAGGGCAACTAAGCATAGTACCTCTTTTTTTGTCATAGGAAGGGCCAGATGCCTTATGCCACTGGACACCTAGAAATTTCACCAAGGTGGAAGGCTCCTGTATTTTTGTTGGATCTATCTCCCATACTCCCTCACCCAAATGCCTTACCAATTAAGTCTAGAGTCATTGCTATTTCTTGCTCACTAGGTCCAGTCAGCATGATACTATCAATAAAATGGACCAGTGTGATGTCTTGTGGGAGAGAGAGAGATGATCAAGTTTCCTGCAGACAATATTTTGACATAGGGCTGGAGAGTTGATATACCCCTGATGTAGGACAGTGAAGGTATATTATTGGCTTTGACAGCTGAAAGCAAACCACTTCTGGTGGTCTTTACTAATGGGAATGGGGAAAAAAGCATTAGCCAGGTCAATAGCTGCATACCAGGTACAAGAGGATGTGTTGATTTGCTCAAGCAATGATACCACATCTAGAACAGCAGCTGCAGTTGGAATCACTCCATGGTTAAGCTTATGTTAATCTACTGTCATCCTCCAAGATTCATCTGTTTTCTGCACAGAACAAATAGGAGAGTTGAATGGGGATATGGTGGGAATCATCACCCCTGCACCCTTCAAACCCTTGATGGTTGCACTAATCTTTGTAATTCCTCCAGAAATCCAGTATTGCTTTTGATTTACTATTTTGCTAGGTGGGGGCAGTTCTAGTGGCTTCCACTTGACCTTTCCTATCATAATAGCCCTCAATCCACAAGAAAGGGATCCAATGTAGAGATTCTGCCAGTCGCTGAGTATGTCTACTCCAATTTATGCATTCTGGAACTGGGGAAATAGCCACAAAATGGGTCTAGGGACCCAGTGAACCCATTATGAGATGGACATGAGCTAAAACTCTTAGGTCACCTGACCTCCATAAGCCCCTACTCTGACTGGTGGACCACAGTGATGCTTCGGGTCTCCTGGAATTAATGTCACTTCTGAACCAGTGTCTAATAACCCCCAAAATATCTGATCATTTCCTTTTCCCCAATGCATGTTTACCCTGATAAATGGCCATAGGTCTCTTTGGGGAAAGCTGGGAGTAAGATTAACAGTGTAAATTTTTGGCAGTGTAACAGGTTCCTTCCCCAAGGAGACCTGGCTTTCCCCTCATTCAAGGGGCTCTGGGTCTCTAAACTGTCTCAAGTCTGGGAATTGAGTAAGGGGCTACAACTCTCTGTTTCTGTAATTCAAGTTAGGGTTTTGTTCACTCAACCTAGAACTCTTCTGCTTATACAGATCAAACAGGAATTCAGTAGACTGCCCATCTATTTTACTTCTAGGTACCTCATGATCTATTAGACAATGCCATATGTCTATGCAACTGTATTCGTCAGCCAAAGGGGTGCTGATGCAAAATACCAGAAATCTGCTGGTCTTTATAAAGGGAATTTATTTCAGGGTAGAAGCTTACAGTTACCAAGCCAAAAAGCATAAGTTTCTTCCTTCACCAAAGTCTCTTGCCACGTGTTGGAGCAAGACAGCTGCCAACATTTGCCAGGGTTCAGGCTTCTTGGGTTCCTCTCTTCCTGGGGCTCAGTTTCTCTCCGGGCTCAGCTCCTCTGTTTTCTCCACAAGGTCAGCTGTAGACTATGAGGCTCTCTAGGATTTATGTCTCTCCACAAGGCCAGCTGTGAGCCATCAGGTGAATGGCTCGTCTCTTTTCCTGGAGCTTTCTCTCCTTCCTCACAACCAAGGTTCTCTGTGTGCTTACTCTCCTGGGCTCTAGCATTAACACTCAGCATCAGAACTCTAACATCAAAAAAAAAAAACACTCCAACTCTGTCCTTTGCCATGTCTTTTATCTTTGAGACCTCATCCACCAAGGGGTGTGGGGCTCAAGGCCCTACTGGCCAGTCCACACCCTAATCATAACTTAATCACGCCCAGATGAACAGACCAGTTTACAAGGATAATCCAATATCTATTTTTGGAATTTATAACTATATCAAACTGCCAAACTACTACACTCCACTCTCTGAATTCCAAAAATACATTACAATATTCAAAAAACCTTAAATCAGTAACAATGCAAGTACAAAATCATATCATAATCAGTTTAAAGAAATACAGTTCATCTTGAAGCAAAGTCCTGTCTTCTGTAGACCTCTGAAACTTACAAAACCATTTAACTGCTCCTAATACACAAATGAAAAGACAAAGAATAAACATTTTCATTATCATAAGGAGAAATTGGGAGGGAAACATGAATCAGGTCCTCTACAGTTCAGTAAACCAGCAGGGCATCCTCCATTGGATTTCAAAGTCTGAGAGTCATTCTTAAAACAATGGTGTCTTCTCCTTGGGGCCACATGGGAACCCACCCTTTCCACTGGCTTACCCAATGGCCATTATCTTGGTTCCACCCTCATCAAGCATCTGGGTGTCAACAAAGCTCTGAATCTCACCCTCCAAGAGTGGTGGGGTGATTTCCATACCTTACCCAATATTTGGATTAGAGTCCTAGCTCCCCTAGTACAGTGAGGCGAAGACAACATTCCCCCTAACCTTTGGCTTACAGGCTCAACCCTCTCAGAGCAACAAGTTGACCACCTGGCCTTCCCTAAACATTGGCATACAGGCTCAATCCTCACAGAGCAACGAGTTGACCACCTGGCCTTCCCTAATCCATGGTGGAAAGGCACACCCCTCTCAGACCTATGGGGTGCTGACCTTAACCACCCTAATCTTTGAGGAATGTGCTCCACCCTCTCTGTACCCTGGGGTCAGAAAACTCTCCCATAGCATCAGGTGGGAATATTCACCCTCTTCAGTTGCTGGGACACTCACCCTCTCTGTATACATGGGTGGGGTTCCTCTCTTGGCACAAGGTGATGTCTCAAGTCTAGATCTCAGCTTCCATGGTTTTCTTCTTAAAGCTGTTTCTCCTTCAATCTTTCCTTTCCATGTTCATTTTAGTCCAAGCTGACAGTGGTTTTGTTCATACAGCTCTCTCAAAAACATTGTTGTTTTAGCACGCAAGAAGCAGAGGTCCCAGCCCTCAGACAGTAAGAGTTTCCACGAATCTTTCCTAGGTAACTGCATCTTCAATCCTGATTTACAAGATCCAAGTTTAGTTGGAACCTGTAAGTCCTCAAATGGGACAATTTCATATGGGAGCTTGATTTCCAGAGAATTGGAGGTTCTGGAATCCGTTTCTGTTTTCTTTGTGCCCAACAGCATATTTTTCTCATCTAGCATTTTGCTATAAGCTTCAAAGAGAAGCCAAGCTGCATTCTCTGCATTTACTTTGGAAAGTTCTTCAGCTAAATGCTCAGGTTTGCCATTTTCAAATTTTGTCTTCCATATAACACCAGGAGTTAATCTTGCTAAGTTCTGTGCAACTTTAAAACATGGATCGCCTTTCCTCCAGCTTCCAAAAATAGTTTCATCATTACTTCTAAGGCATCATAAAAAGTCTCTTTAGCCTCCATATTACTATCAACAGTCTCTTCAAAGCACTGTAGGTCTATTCTACCAAGCATCTGACAATTCCTCCCCAAAATGCCCATTACCCATTTATAAAACTGTTCCAACATTTTGGTAATTGCAAAAGCACTTCCCCACTCCTTGGTACCAAATTCTGTAATAGTCAGCCAAAGGGGTGCTGATGCAAAATACCAGAAATCTGTTGGTCTTTATAAAGGATATTTATTTGAGGGTAGAAGCTTACAGTTACCAAGCCAAAAAGCATGTTTCTTCCTTCACCAAAGTCTGTTGCCACGTGTTGGAGCAAGACAGCTGCCAACATTTGCTTCTTGGGTTCCTCTCTTCCTGGGGCTCAGTTTCTCTCTGGGTTCAACTCCTCTGTTTCCTCCACAAGGTCAGCTGTAGACTATGAGGCTCTCTAGGCTTTGCCTTGCTCCACAAGGCCATATGTGAGCCATCAGGCAAATGTCTTGTCTCTTTTTCCAGAGCCTTCTCTCCTTCCTCATGACCAAGGTCCTCTGTGTGCTTACTCCCCTGGGCACCAGCATTAACACTCAGCATCAGAATTCCAACCTCAGAAAAAACTCCAACTCTGTCCTTTGTTGTGTCTTTTATCTTTGAGACCCCATGCACCAAGGGGCAGGGCTCAATGCCCTACTAACGTGACCCAGTCAATGCCCTAATCATAACTTAACCATGCCCAGATGAACAGACCAGTTTACAAGCATAATCCAATATCTATTTTTGGAATTCATAATTATATCAAACTGCCAAACTGCTACAGCAACTCAGACTCTTTTTTTTTTTAATTAGGAGGCACCTGGGATTGAACCTGGGACCTCGTACATGGAAAGTAGGCATTAAGTTACTGAGCTACACCTGCTCCCCACAGACTCTTTTAATTGCTGCCTTGAGTCTGCCTTTCATTGTGGTAATTATGCCTATCTTGTCTTTGGCAATTAAGTGCCGCTATTTGGCTTCTGCCAGCTGGGGATCCAGTCATCCCCACAGGGTTTAAGAATTCTAGTTTTGTGACAGGAATTCCCACAGTAATATCTCACATTGAGTGGTCTCCTCAGGGAAGACCATTACAGGTTTATCTGAAAAAGTCTCAGCAGAATTTAGGGTTTCAATGTCCACGCTACCATCATCCTCAACCATATGTCTCCATCCCAGTCCTCAGGATTCCACTCTTTTTCATAAATGCTCTCACTTTGACAGCAGGCACCTTGCAAGTTTGAGATATTAGTCCCCATTGTAACTCTGCTACTTGTACAATGAGACTCTGAGTCTGGTTTTCAGAGATCTCAAGTCTGCAGCTGCATGAAACAAGATTTTCTTTCAGAGCACATATAGAAATTTTCACATCATTCATGTGGTGTTTAAGTTGTAAATTTGAAGCTGTCAGTTCATCCCTTTCTTTTGTAACTGTATCCAGCATATTTAGGAACAGCCAGCTAACATCATGGTATCTTTTAACTCCACAAAACTCTGTTAAGGTATTAAAAACACTCTCACCCATATCCTTGCCTATTATAAGCATGGAAGTGGTTATATCCAGTGTTGATATTTTGCATATCTCTATTACCAACTCACACCATGGACTGTCAGTGGCCTCTTGATTATTGGAAACAGAATCATTAGTGCCCTTGAATCTAATCAGAAAGCCAATTGCAAAAGGCAGAACCAATTCAGAAATCCCATTTTTAAGATTCTGTTTCTCAAGAACCACTCCTGGTACCAAGCTCTATTAAGTCAGGGTTCTCTAGGGAAATGGAACCGACAGGAAATATCTGTAAATAGTAAGAGATTTTATAAAATTGTCTCACATGACCATGGGGATGCACAAGTCTAAATTCTGTAGGGCAGGCTGCAAGCCAGGGACTCCAATGAAGGTCCTCATTGAATTCCCCAGGAGATGCTGTATCTGAAGCAGAGCTGGAGAGTCTCTATGAATGCTGAAATCATACCTCCTTGTGTCAGGATCCATTATCACATTCCTTGGTGAAATCTCCACTTGCCCCTCATTAATTCAAACATAAATTGATACCAGTACAGTTTAAGAAAAGTAGCAATTTCCCAAAAGATAGTTGTCTGTGTTTTAGAATATAAAAATTAAAAGGTCAAGAGACAGTACTAAGGTTATCCCCTTGTTTGGCTACTAAATCAAATACCATGCAATAGGTTGGCTTAACAGGAATTCATTGGCTCACAATTTTGCAGCTCAGAGAAGTCCAAAATCAAGTCATCATTAAGGCAAGGCTTTCTCACAGAAGACTGGCATTTTGGGGCTGGCTGTTGGTCATCCTTGGTCCTTGGCTTTTCTGTCACATGGTAAAGCACTTGGTGGTCTTTATTGGCTTCTCTGGGTTCTGTGACATCTGTCTCTCTCCCTCTCTCACTCTTTCTCTCTCACTCTTGCTCTCTCTGGGAGGGGGGTGGGGAGCTTCCCTATAAGGCATTCAGTTATAGTATTAAGATCTTTCTTGATTCAGTTGGGCCACATTTTAACTGAAATAACTTCATCAAAACATTGTGTTTACAACAGTTCACATCCACAAGAATGTATTAAGTTTAGTGTTCTAGTCAGGGTTCTCTCGGGAAACAGAATCAACACGAGATCTCTGTTAAAAATATAAGATTTTATAAGAGTCTCTCACGTGACCGTGGGGATACACAAGTCCAGGTTCCGCTGGCAGGCTGCAAGCCAGGGGCTCCGATGAAAGACTGATGAAGGGTCCTCGATGAGTTTGCTCCGATGAAAGACTGATG
>PVKH010002489.1:0-27043 GCA_004027955.1 Chaetophractus vellerosus
ATAAAAACATCTCCAGATTATGGAGCAGCCTGACATGCCAGATCTTTTTGGCAGTGACACTGCCCCTTTAAAACCACAGGAGGCACCTTCCAGGAAAGAAACAAATCTCTTCTGTTGGTTTCTCCTCACTCTCCCACTCTCTGTATAATGGAATCTGAAAGAAATTCATGTGACCCATAGTGAGAAAACACCTCTAGAAAACCCATATGGTGGGAGCTAAGGAAAAATATCTCAGAACATTAAAAATTGACTTATTAGGGTAATATTTGGGGAGTTCTTTCCCTCCTTTTTAAAAAAAATCAAGTTTTATGTTCACTAATATTATTATGCTAGTGCTCATTAATAATTTGTACCTGTGATTTAAAAGATAGCCAGAAATAACAATTCTCCTGTAAAACATCTTAAGACTCATCAACTTTCACCTCTCTACTTCTCTGTTAGAAGTTCTTAGGTGTCAAAACTTTCCCTTTTCTGTTTTCAATTTGAACTTCTCTTAGTCTTGATGTCATCTCTATTTCTACAACCTGTTTGCTCTTCCTGCTGTAATGTCAATATTTTATTAGTCATGAATTTTTAAAGGAAACATAAAACCACAGAATTTTAGAGCTGAAATTGACCTTAAAAAATAATCCAGATTAAAGTAAATAAAAATTTTAAAAACTGAACAAAAATAATCCAGATTAGCTCTGTCAACTAATCTGAGACCTGGACAAGTTAAGGAACCTCCCAGAACCTCATAAAAAAGGAGGAAGAGGAAGAGATAGAAGATTCTGGCTCTTCAAATTCAGCAATGGCATTTTAAAAAGTATATGTAAATTGTTCTGAGAGCCCAGCAGTAAGTAGCTCCAGTTCCTTGGAGTTGATACTGAATGCTAGTGTTACAGGCAGCACCCAGAGGATTAAGCATTGTTTTTTTGTGTGTTTTGTTTTGTTTTAAATATATTTTTTTTATTTTTTTAAAGATACTCAGAGTATACAAATGTTACACAAAAAATATAGGGATTCCCATATGCTCTGCTCCCCACACCTTCCACACCCTCCCACGTAAACAACATCCTTCATTAGTGTCACACATTCATTGCAAATGATAAACACATGCTGGAGCATTGCCATTGAACATGGACCATGGTTCACATTGTAGTTTACACTCTCTCCCACACAATTTTGCAGGCTATGGGAAGATATATAATGGCATATATCTGTCATTGCAATGCCATTCAGGATGATTCCCAAGTCCCGAAAAAGCTCCCACATTATACCTGTTTTCCCTCCCTACCCCCAGAGCCTCCAGTGGCCACTACCGCCACATCAATGTTGTAATCTCTTCCATTGCTAGAATCACAACAAGTCTATTGTAGAATACCAATAAGTCCACTCTAGTCCATAGTTCTTTCCCCAGTCCTGAGGATTCTGGCATGGAGATATCCACTGCACCTCTAATTGAGAAGAGTTAAGCATTGTTAAAGCTTGTTTCCCAAACATCTATTGAGAGCCTAACCGAAAACTGTGGATACAAATCTGAATAAGGTCCAATCCTTACATGGAGAAAGCTTCCTTTTTAATGTAAGGAGACAGCCATATAAGGGCAATAAAGTGTCATAGGTGCTATGCTAGATCATGTGCAGGATGAATTAGGGACACAAGGGTGGGAGTGGCTAATTCTACCGATTTAGGTCAGAAAAAGATTCGTAGAGGATGCTTTGATGACTTGATTTGAACTACGTCTGGAAAATGTGTAAATATTTCACAGGCTGGTGTAGACAGAATTCTACGTGTGGTGGCTGTACCATATAAGCAAATGCATGGAGACTAGAAATAGCATGGAACATTGGGGAGCTCCCAGAGGCTCTGTGTGCTTGGTTCATGGTATACAAGGAGGGTAGTTGATGAAAAATAAGACAGGAGAGACAGAAGGGTACCAGCCCTCAGAGGGCCTCAAGTTCTGTAAGAAATACCATTCAACTGGTCAAACCTCTTCGGGCACAGGGATTTTTTTTTCAATAGGTGGCTGGGAATTGAACCCAGGACCTCATATGTAGTAGGTGGACACTCAACTGCTTCAGCCACATCCCTCCTGGGCACAAGAACCTTAACTGAGGCTCTCCAGTGTAGTCCATTCTGCCTGATAGCTATCTATAATAGCATCTAGAGATGTTTAATATGGGACTTCAAGAAGACAACAGAAAATAATCATAAGGAATGGCTCAACTTACATAAGAAACGTGTACAGTTGATACTAAATTACTTTATGTGTAATAATCATTCACTGAATAAATATTGATGGAATATCATGGAACTTACACTATTGAGGAAATCAAATTTTAAGAAGGAATCAAACTTTAAGTACAAATTATTCTAAATAATATTTACAAAGCATAAATAATACCATAAGATATGGGCATCACCGTGAGTTATTCCTTAATAGGAATTAGCAAAACGAGACAAAAACTTTAGCCAAGTGTTGCTAGAATATCTGATTTAGTTGATTCATTTTGTGCAGTTCTTATCCACTTTCGTCTGATTTCCATCTTCTGCTCTGCAAGAAAATGATCACTTTTTTGTATCAGTCTTATACTGTGACGGAGTTACAAACTCTACTGAAAATTACTTCAACATCAGATTTTAAATAAGAACTCTCATAAATTGATTTCAAAGAAGGCCTTTCTTCTCTCAAATAGATTCTGCAAAAAGCCTTTCACTGATTGCTTATTGTGAGAAATAGACATATCTTACCCACAAGGTCCTACAGCTGCTAGACTTTCATTTGTACATCTCTGCAGCTTTCTACCGCATTCCTTGGGTCCTTTTTGATGACACACTCCTGTATTTTTCCCCATGTTGCTGCAGGTATAAAATCCTATACAGCTATGATTGATGTTAGGTGGTAACAGAGATTTTCTGTTTGAGCCCAATCCCAGAATACATATCTGCTTGACCCCAGTATAGACACAGGATCTCTACCATATGCCTCCTCTGTTCACAGCCCCCCTGAACTTACTGTTTAATCATATCCCTTAACCTCAATGTTTACACAAGTATTACATTTTTCAGTTAATTATCATGAATAAATGGGCTTTATGGGACTAAGGATGGTATCATTTTAAGAAAAAAAAGTTAATGATTTCAATCTACTTTATCTATAATTAGAGTGAACAGATGTGGCTCAGGCAGTTGAGCACCTGCTTCCCACACGGGAGGTCCCAGGTTTGGTTCCAGGTGACTCCTAAAAAAACAACAAGCAAAACAAACAAAAAAACCAACTCAGGGGAGCCAATGTAGCTCAGTGGTTGAGCACCAGCTTCCCACATAAAAGGTCCCAGTTTCAATCCCTGGCCCCCAGTACCTCAAAAAAAGAAAAAAAAAAAAACAAGTATTAGAATGCCTTCAGAGTTAGTGATAAGACTTTAATAAAGAAAGTCTACATGATTCTTGAATACTGGTAAATATTAGATATCAAAATATGAGTTATACAATGGATTCAAGCATAGTGCCCATGCATTGTATTCATAAGCAATAACTATATGTTCAGTATTAGTTCTTGTGGATGGACAGATGAGTGCTTAATCACCAATAATCTACTGAGTATTCATCTGCTCTCTAACAATTCCTGGATCTAATGAGAAAATTTTTATCATTTGCCTAAGTGAAACTAATGTTTACCAATAGACTACTTTTCAGGAACTAGATGTTGTTGTCTAAGTTATTGAGCCATGGGATAAAAGATTTCATGTCTTTTTAGTCTGTAATTTCTAAAATATTCTAATTCACGTCAGAACCTGAAAATAGCACCCTCTCCTCTTCACCTTTTCCTACACTACAAATGAAGAATATTGTGCTAGGCTTCTGATTATATTCAGTTCTAATTCCCAACTTCTCTAGGACAGATTTGTGATGTTCCCAAGATCATCACTTGAATTATGTTCATTGTCTAAATCTAAACATTAAGGGGAAAAAATAATTATTTGCAGAGTTGAAAAGGGTGAAATAGTTGGTAACACTAAGTATAATTAGACATGTCAAAATAAACTTGAAGTCATTATAATAAAGTTGCCAACCAAAATATGAACATTTGGGTACTTAAATTTCCCTATTAATATGGGAATCTTCATGCAATGCAGGAAAAACCATAATGTGCTTTTTATGTATCCATGTGTCCCCTTATAGTATCAATATTTTAAGATCACAAAACCACCCTTTGCATTCCAGTGTAACAACTACACTTTTTCCTTCCCATATAGCAAAGATTTACAGGGAATTCAGGCATTTTGAACATTTGTTTCTAAATAACAACCATTAACCCAGTCAAGAATGGAAATAGTGTGAAAATACTTCAGAACAAGTCTCTCTGACTTGTTAATTCTTTGACAGTTGGAAAATCCTATTCAAAAAACTAAGATGGCAAGAGAGTCCCATCCATCGGTCATATGGTACTGAAGTCCCCTTTCAATTAGAGGAGGATGGGCATCACCATCCCAGAATCCTCAGGATTGAGAATGAACTATGGACTAGAGTGGACTTACTGTTATTCTACTATAGACATATTGTGATTCTAGCAATGGAAAAACTTATGTCATTGATGTGGAGGCAGTGGCCACTGGAGGTGCTGAGGTCAGGGAGAGGGAAAACAGGTGTAATACGGGGAGCATTTTCGGGACTTGGAATTGTCCTGAATGACATTGCAACGACAGATACAGGCCATTATATATCTTGCCATAACCTACTGAATGGTATGGGAGAGAGTGTTAACTACAGTGTAAACTATAATCCATGCGTAGTGGCAATGCTCCAAAATGTGTTCATCAATTGCAATTCATGTACCACACTAATGAAGGATGTTGTTAATGTGGGTAAATGTGGGTGATGTGGGGATCAGGGCATATGGGAATCCCCTATACTTTTTTTTAAATCAATTTTATTGATACATATTAATAAAGCATACAATTCATCCAAAGTGTACAATTTGGTATAATAATATAGTTGTGCATATATTGCTTCAATCATTATTAGAGTATTTTCATTATTTCAATAATAATAAACAAAAAACAAACAAGAAAGCATTATGCCAATGGAAAGAAGCCAGAAACAGAAGATCAAAAGTAGTAGGATTCAAATTATACAAAATGTCCAGAAGAGGCAGATTCATCCAGCCTGAAACTGGATTAGTGGGAATGGAGGCAGTTGGGAATAGGGAGTGACTGCTGATAGGTAAGAGATTTCTTTATGAAGTGATGAATATGATCTGGAATTAGATTGTTATAATGATGTCATTATAAACTAAAAACCACTTTTCTGTATACCTCAAAAGGATAACTTTTATGGTATTTGGATTTATTTCAATAAAGGTGTTATAACTTACAAAAAGAAATAAAACTGGTGATATTTTAGGAAAGGATTCATTTTTAAAATATTTAATACACAAATTTATGCATTCAACATGGTTATCCCTATATTTTTATGTAACATTTATGTAATCTAAATATCTTTTAAAATTAAAAATTTTAAAAAAGTAAGTATCAACAGGTTTGATTACAAAACACAAGAAGCATGAGCCTCTTCAAAAGTCAGAATGACATAACAATCCATAACAATCCATTTACCATTTTACAGGAGAGGTTTTTGAACTCTGATGCATCCCAGACACATTCCTTAACTATGAATTCATAAGGCTTTACTCCAAGTGAGACCTCAGTTCAGTAACTTTTTGCATGAGTGTGGGAAGTGGGGAAGGAGACAATAGCATCAAACTGGGGTTGCTGAAGGCAAGATCAGAGCAGAACAAAATGTTTTGCTTCTCTCGGTCACAGTATTCTCAGTTACTGCATAGTGGGTCATTGTTGGGAAATATTTCCTCACCTGGCATTCAAGAAAGGGAGGGCCCACGGTTGTTTTATAGTTCTGTCTTAAATGGATGTTCTTTCCTGCCAGAGTAAGAACACTGAAAGAACCAGATTATGGCTTGAGATTCTTTTCTGAAACACTGCCATCATGTGGCACTTTGGCGCTATTTTGATCAGAAGAGTCCTGAAAAGGGTCATATGGTTCATCTCAGCAAAATCTATTCCTATAACTCAATGCCCTAAGTTCATATTAAATCATTCCCGTGGGTGCAAAGTAAACTATAGTGGATCTTGTGGACATCTGGTTGTTTTTAGAATTTGTGGGCTTTCCCCCCACGAAATTGACAACATGACAAACATCCCTTGGGCAATATGTTTAAGAAAAATGTTATTAAAGGCAGAAATAAGAAATCTTTTTTTGCAACTTTATATCCATGAGTTTTTATATTTTATAGACAGGCACAATATAAGTTATTAAAATGTGTGTATAATCCACATATCAACAATACCAATTCATTCTGAATGCATACAATTTAAAAGAGACAGAGTTTCCCCCATGAAATGTTCATAAAACCTAGTTATTTTTCCTTCTAACATAGCAGGAAATTGTTTAAGTCTAGATTTATTTGGCAAATAGGAACTTACACGTTAAAACTAATATAAATAGTACCATTTATATTTTAATCGCACTTCACCTGCAATTCTTATAATAAAGGTGTGAGGTAAATGACTAGTGCAATCCCAAATTCCAAGTGAGAAAAGTAGGTAAAGAGATTAAGTAATCTTAAGACAACATGAAATATTTAAAATGAACTCAGGGCTCTGCTATCCCTGATTTCTGCTCCAATATTCAAACTCTGTCTATAATTTTCTTTCATTTAAACACTTTAAAGTATCAAGTAAAGTTTTTCCAAATATAGAGATTTTTTTAAAGAGTTTTTTCTTTATTAAGCAACCAACTATATATATCCTAGGAGAAAAACTAGAAAAAGATGATTCAGAAAGCTAATCCATCTTTTAGTGGTGGGCAAATTGTCCTATTGAGGACCTAGTTGAAAGACCTTATATCTATCACAAACTTCTAATTCCAATAACCTGTTCCACTTAAGGGCATTACAAATCATGGCTACCTGCCTTTCCCCAAAAAATTGCAGTAATAAACATTCATACAGTGCTTAATATGTACCATGCATTTGCATATAACATGTGCCAGGCATTTGCCTACAATATGTGCCAGACGTTGTTAGTTTTACATTTATTAATTCCTTTACACCTGTCAAAAACCTTATGAGCTAAATAATAGTATCTCCATTTCACAGATGAAAAGGAAAAGGTATAGGTAAGGTTAGGTGATTTATCCAAGATTTGCCCACAGCTAATTAGTAGAAGCGTGGGATTCAAAGCTCTCCTCTGGCTCCTGACCCAGCACTCTGAAGCATTAGCCCTGTTCTCAGTCTTAAACTGCTTTACTTCAGCAACATCTAGAGTAAATTAGCATTCTTCCATTTTAAATGGCAAGTTATCAGATTCATCACCTCCTAACAGTTCAAGCAGCTTCAACAGTGCGACAAAAATCTGTGTCCTTGAAAGGTCACTGTAAATCCAACTTAATGGGCATGACCGTGAATTTTTATATCACTAATGCCATTTGTCTAAAAGAATGAGCTGCTGCAGACTTGAAATTACAAAACTGAGCTTGAGAAGTAAAGGATGGAGGGAGGTTATCTGAAGTCTTTTTATGCCTGAACAGTAATCGCCTTTCGGCTCTTCCCTAAGTATAGTTATGGAGGCAAATTAATCTGTTGTTTAAATTTAAAGAAACAGAAATCCATTCTATTTCATTTCATTTAGGGCTGATTTATATTAATATTTTTTCTTCTAATTCAGAAATTATACATGAAACCTTTACAAGAACTAGTTAATCCCCTCCCCCCTGATATGGGACCCCTAGCTGCCCTTCCGTGATGCTTAATGCCAAACTCATAAATGAAAAGCTAGTTAATGATATTGTACATAAGTAATGTTTTAACTGTAGAGTAGTCTGTGCTTGTTTCTTATTTTTTTGTTGTTGTTTTGTTTTGTTTTCTATTACCACAAAACCAGAAGGGGAAGTGTGGGAGCTTGTGGGCTGGGCAGTGGCAAAAAACCTCATGACACATCTCTCCGCCTCCCGGTGTTGGTGAAGAATGTCTGGAGCAGCATTTAAATTCTGGGAGGCTCTGGTTGTCAGCAGCAGGGAGAGGAGGCAGGGGAGTATAGCATCATCTGGACTGAATTCTCTTCTCCGGCCAGTTGCAGCCTTCTCAGCCAGAAACCCAGCGAGGTAAGCCGGCAGATTGCTACTTTCCTGCTGGACTGTACATTCTGTTTAATTTCATGGGGAAGTTCAAGTTATGAAGAAAATAGTTTAACTGTAATGCTGCCAGGCAGACAAATTATGCTAGGATTTTGAATAAACATGCCAGCCAGATACATTGTAGATCTCCTGGAGGAAAGGTGACTGGCTATTTTGAAAGTCAGTCAAAAATAAAACTTAAAAATACTTCCACTAGGTGCTTGAAAGAACTGAAGCCACTGCTTCAAATCAGAAAGAAAAAGAAAAAAAAGCTAAATTCTATGCCCTTTAGAATTATTATATTCACATCATTTTAAATGGATGTGAATGTAATATAGATGAGCGTGGATGCATTTAAAAGGAAAAGGACATTTAGTACTAATATAACCCAATGTAATGCTATTTTTTTATTATTTGCTTTATTCCATTTTCAAGGGGAAAAATACATTTCTGTATTTTCCTGTTAATTTTTTTCACAAAGATACTCACATGACACTATGTAGACAATGCAAAATAGGAAAGCTGTTGACTGTTCTCAATGTTTTCTTTTTTATTTCAAATTTCTAGAATATCTTACACGAATAACTAACTTTAAGCAGTTTCAATTCACCTAAATTGCACCTTCTTATCAATTTAAGTTAATAATCACATTTGAAAAGCATCCTGGAAAAATGATATAATCTTTGATACTCTAAATTTAAAAGTTGAGTGAATATAGCCTTATAAAAGTCTTCTCTCCTTTGCCTAAAATTAGGAGATAGAGAATAGAGGTAGCATTACAAATATCAACTCAATAGACAACAGTATTAAAAAGAAAAGGTTTTGCTAAGATGTAGAAAAGATTCTACAGAAAATAAATTGTACTGGTGATTATTTTGTAATGTGGTAGCATAAATAGGTATCATTGTTTTAACCTACATAGATATCACATGTCCCTTACGAAATATTTTGCAGGAAAAAATCACCACCATGAGAACTGCAGTGATTTACTTTTGCCTCTTAGGCATTGCCTACGGCCTTCCAGTGAGTATGGTTGACTCTTAAGGAAAATTGCTGAAAATGAAAGAATTGTGCATGTCCATGTGCTAGGAAAACATTAACATTGTCATCTTTCTTCATCTTTTCTCTTTGGAAGGTTAATCACCAGGCTGATTCTGGCAGCTCTGAAGAAAAGCAAGTAAGTAACTTTTAAGTTTATCTATAGCTTATGTATGCAATTACTGCAAGAGGCTTTTTAAACATATTTGTTCCAATTTTACTTATTGTTAAAATCAAGGATAATTTGTAAGTACTTATTGATTGCTTGCTATGAATTTAGACCATACCAAGCATCCTGGTTTTTAATAAATGTATGATCTTAAAACCAAACTATATTTTTCAGTATAGCAAAACATGCTCTAGGGCCATTATCACTTAGGTAAAATGAGTTCTATGAAATTGCGTGATTTTTTTCTTTCCATGAATCAACATAATGTTCCAGAAGTAGAAAATTCCATTATTTGCTTTACTTAGTGGAAGCCTAAATTTAAAATTCATCTCAGATATTGGTCAAGACTGATTGATTGTATGACCATAATACTCATGATATCTCCTAAGATACTTGCCAAGAAGCCAAATGTGAAGGGGAAAAAAAGTCTTTTTATGCTGCTGGTATCAATTGTGCTTGTCAGCTGACTTTCAGATCACATTTGCCTAACCAAACAGAAGACCAAATCAAACTCTCTTTTATAATTATTTGACCAAAACCATAAATGTACCTGCCCCTTCACAATATGTGAAACTGTGCCAGCCACACAACAAATGGGCATTGTCCCGGGCAGTTTAGACAAAAAGGCACACAGAGTACGATTCCAGATGAATGGAATAAAGGCCAATATAGAGTTGCCTGGGGTCATTGCAATTGGATTGCTTAATGGAGATATTAAGAGCAGTACTGCAGTATGTATTTTATATGTACATCCATAGATATGTGTACACATGGGTGTGTGTGTGCGTGTCTGTTTACCAAATGATTTGAGAACACAGGTGTTGAATCACAGTAATAAACCAGAAAAATTAGCATTTCCAGAGAAGATGGAGGTCACATGATTTGATGCAAGACAGTGTCTTTTTAATAGAATAAGATATGGCAAGGATGCATATTTAAAAGGTGCATGAAAACATGTCAGTGTAAATCATTAAATTATATTTAGGAGATATTTGAATAAGCTCGTGTCTCAGCCTTCCAGAATTCCAGAAGATTAGAGCTAGTAGGAATTATGGGGAAATCTGTAAGGATACACTCCACAATATAGATGCTGGTTATCTTTGAGGATTGTGATTAGTGGGTGGTCTGTTCATTTTGCCTAGCTATATTTCCTTTGCATTACTTTTTTAAAATTATAAATATAATTTATAAGTATCTTCTCTCTGAACCTGCATTACATGTGTCATCAAGAAAAAAATACATATATAGTATGGGAAAAAATTAAAAGGGAAACTAAACTCATCTGTGATTTTCACAGCTTTTTTTAGTCAAGATACCCCTTCATTCAACAAAAAGTTTCAGAAAAACACAAAATGCACCTGCTCTGATTGGAGCCTGCCATAAGAGAAACCCCAAGTGCCATTGACACTTCCCATGCATATCCCCTCAGGAGGCTTCTAAAATGACTCTGGCATTTCCAGGGCTCTGATTTTCAAATGACAGGGACGTGAAATGATTTGCTATGGATGATACAGCCTATAAGATGGCCCTTATCAGAGAAATCTCCACTCCTCTTCACTAATGTAATTGTTTTCCAGATAAATAACTTGGCTAAAGGAAAGGCCATTTCATTCACATCTTTGGCACCTTAGAACAATAGAACTTTCTGTGATGTTGGTATTCTACATCTGCACTGTCTGGTAAAAGATAGCCACTAGATATATGTGGCTACTGAGCACTTAAAATGTGGCTAATGCAACTGCAGAACTGGATATTTAATTTCATTTCATTTTAATTACTTTAAATTTGAACAGCCACATGTGACTAGGGGACTCCATATTAGAAAGCAGAGCCTTAGAGAGTTTCTCCTTGTTCCGTGGAGAGGAAATACTGAAGATCAGCACTAATGAAGAGTGTTTCTGCTATAGCTGTGCTTTATCTGGGCAGAAAACTCAGCCAACAAACAGAACAGGAAAACACAGTGTTAAGATCAGTGTTAAGAGCCAGTTTGCCTGGGTTTGAACACTGGCTCAGCAACTTATCACTAATTAACATCATTATGGCTGAGTGTCCTGCTCTGTAAAATGGGGATAATAATGATGTCTAACTCACAGTGCTTTGAGAAGATTAAATGAATTAATATTTGTACAGCACTTTGAAAGACTGCATGGCTCATAGTAAATGCTGTGCAAGAGTTGGTTAAATGAATCTGCAAGAAAAAATAATTATAAAAGGGCTATTGCCTAAGGCTGTGGTTGATTATATGCATCCTTACCATGTTTATCCATCCAGGGTTGGTAAAGCATAGTTGTTTTTTTTTTTTTTTTACAGCTTATCAGTTAAAGATCCCTATATCCTTTTTAAATAATGACAAATATGCTACTTTTTTGTAGCTTTACAACAAATACCCAGATGCTGTGGCCACATGGCTAAAGCCCGACCCATCTCAGAAGGAGACTCTCCTAGCACCACAGGTACTTTTAAACTTCTTGCAATTAAACAAAAATATAGCTACTAAGCAAACCATTTGGGCTCATTAAATGCGCCCTTTATTTCCTCCCTGTGCTTAGGACACTGATTGATCAGCCATGTTGGCTCCTTCCCATTTTAAGCCACCCACCAATCAGGATGAAAAATAAGACTTGAGTTGGATTCAAAAGCTAACTTTTGAGCTAATAATTTAAACACACATGATGTATACTAACATAGACCCTCCTTCTTTCCTGTTCAGAATGCCGAGTCCTCTGAAGAAACGGACAACTTTAAACAAGAGGTGAGTTCTCACTGTCAACAGGAGGCCCACCATGCCTCGGAAAGAAGAAAGCAGCCGTTCTTTCTCCTAATGACATCACCTGGGTTCTCTTCTGATGAAATCCCATTAGTGAATTCTCTAGTAAATCACCAAATTTCTTTTTCCTTTTTTTAAATAATTTTATTGACATATCGTTCACAAACCTTATAGTTCACACATTTTTCGAGTGTACAAGTCGATGTTTTTTAGTATTTTTTTGCTCGTTGTCTGCTCATTTTCATCTGCCAGATTTCTTGCTCAGAAAGAAAACATGTATTTACTACATGTCAGAAATACCACCTTTCTTCATATACATTTAGTGTTGCAGGAAATTTTAACTAATGCCTGTTATTTGAATGATTAAGCCTCTTGAAATTTATTTGGGATATTTTGTCGATGTCTTATCTGATAAGTATCTAATCAAGGCTTTATAGAATACAAAGCCAAGATTTTGCCTTTAGGAATGTTTGTGTTCCTAATGTAATGATTTAGTTGATAACTATTCTTTTCATTAGGGTGATTAATATATTTGCTGAGCAAAGAAATAAATTAAATTCACTTTCCTTAGGATTCTATTTGAATAGGCTAAGAATCCCTAATAAGGAAAGTTAAACAATCCGGCGTATTTGCTAATTTGGACTTTAATAGACATGAACTGGTTGATTCAAGTAACAGAATTGAGGTGCAATCTTTACACACATTCATAACAGAGTCACCTTTTGATTATCCATGCAAATAGATGTTTTAGATTTTGATATTTTTTAAATATGGATGCTCTAATATTATGAGAATTCCCAACATTTCAAACAGAAAAATCACCTTCACAATTATGTTTCTGTATCTCTTGTATCATTGAATTTAGTCAATTAAATAATATCTAGGAAATGTACCAGGGAAAGAGTATTATCAATATGAATTTTATGCTCAACTTACTTGTCTGAAAATATATATAAGAATAATTTATTGATGGAAAAGCAAGGAAAATACTTTAAAACATTATTCCATTTGTCATTGTAGGAGATGTTAAAAAAAGAAATTGGAAGGTGTTCATTTTAGCTCTTAAAAGCCATTGAGTGTATTATTGTAATGGCAAGGATTCTGAAACCAAATAGAAGAAAAGTAGTAAAAGACTAACGCACTGTAAAGACTAAGGGGAAATAAAAACCTGTACATTTGGGAGTGGATGTAGCTCACTGTATGGTGCTTGCTTCCCATGTATGAGGTCCTGGGTTCAATCCCTGGCACCTCCTAAAAAAGAAAAAAAGAAAAAAAATATATATATATACACCAATGCTTCTGGCCATCTTGATTTTTAGACCCTCCCAAGTAAGTCCAATGAAAGCCACGACCATACAGACGATGTGGATGATGAAGATGACCATGTAGACAGCCGGGACTCGGACGACTCAAATGAGTCTGATCACACTGATGACTCTGACCATTCCGACGAGTCTCACCATTCTGATGAATCTGATGAAGTAGTCACTGATTTTCCCACTGATGTTCCAGCAACTCCAGCTTTCACCCCAGCTGTCCCCACAGGGGACACTTATGATGGCCGAGGTGATAGTGTGGCTTATGGGATGAAGTCAAAATCAAAGAGCCTCTACAGACCTAAAATCCAGGTAAATCCCTTAACACACACTTTGGATGGTGGTGGCTAGAGTTCACTTCCAGGAAACCAGAGTCTGCATATTCATTCTTTTATTCATTCATTCAGCAAACAAGCACTTACTAGTAACCTACTTTATGAATACAAAACTATTTTCCACTTGGTACTTTTTACGTTTAAGTCCACATAATTTCTCTCTAAGTTTCTATTTTTCTAAATCCTGGCTTTAAACCATTTATTCTACTAACTTTTTTTTTTTTAGATTAAAACAAAACAAAAAAAAAGACTAGAAAACAACAATTACTTTCAGAATATAATGGTAACGTTTTGGAGTTAAATACCTAAAAGGAATTGTAGAATTGTAAATTACACTGAAGGATCTGAATTTGACACATAGCTTAGCCATTTACTATTCACTTGATGTTTTAACTTCCAACTCACTCTCCCTTTATGTAGAACAGTACCTACCTCATCATTCTCATTATGTACTATTTGATATACATAGTAAACTGATCACTACATATATAATTGATGGACATATTAAGCCAAAGGCATGTAAAAGGCTTGGTCAATTACAAAGTAACATACTAGTTTTTTTTTTTTACTTTAACCAATACTTAGACAACTTTCAATATACATTGTCTTAAAAATTAGAAAGCAGGAAAGAATTACAATGTTCCCACCCTTTTAATCCACTGAATTCTTTTTCTTCTTATGCTGTGATTCAGTTTCCTGATGCTACGGAGGAGGATGTCACCTCACGTACGGCAAGTGAAGAGTTGGACAGTGCACACATCCGTGTAGCCAGGCGCCTGAGCAGGGCTTCTGATTGGGATAGCCATGGAAAGGATAGTCTTGAAACGAGACAGCTGGAGGACCACAGTGTGGAAACCCACAGCCAGGAGCAGTCCAAAGAGGATAAACTGAAGGCAAGTCAGGAAAGCAGTGAACATTCCGATGTGATTGACAGTCGGGAAAATTCCAAAGTCAGCCATGAATTCAACAGCCAAGAATCTCATAGCCATGAAGTCAAGTTAGTGCTAGACCCTAAGAGTAAGGAAGAAGATAAACACCTGAAATTTCACACTTCTCATGAATTAGATAGTGTATCTTCTGAGGTTAATTAAAAGAAGAAAATATATATAATTTCTTACTTTGCTTTGACTAAAAAGGGAAAAAAATACAATGAAGTGGGGTGGGAGAAAACATAAAATGCTTATTCCTCCGCTTAGTGGTTGAATGTATATGTATGTGAATCTGGAAATAGATAATGTTTTTGATTATTAGTTTAGTTTGTGGCTGGCTTAATGGTAACACACTTGTAAAGTAAATCTTCAGAGCTTAATCTATGTTCTTTCCATACAAGAAATGTAAACTTTCACTGCATTTTAATTTTTATTCTTCTTCTATGAATAGAAATTTATGTAGAAGCAAACAACCTACTTATAGAATATTACATCACTATAACCTTGTTTTCAACTTAGTGTATATTTTGTTGTGATTATTTTTGTTTGTGTGAATAAATCTTATATCTTGGATGTAATGAGAGCTTGATGATGCCAATTACTTATCTGATTTGGTTTCCCACAGTTACTCAACAATTAATTAAAAATAGCCATGAATGATTATGCTAGACTTAGTAGAGAACAGTCTAGGGCTGAGGGTTCATTTGTACAGTTTCTGGCTTTTCTAACTAAAAGCCAAAATTCTTGAAGCAATAAAACATATATATATATATTTGACTAAATAAAAATCAGCCCTTCTACTATACTGGCACTAACCCCACCATTAAAGAGCCAATGTTGGGGCCGGCTATATAGCCCAGTGGATAGGGCACCTGTATACCACATGGGAGGCCCCAGGTTCAGTTCCCGGGGACCTCTCCTAGCGGGCAGACCGCCTTGAGAAGGGCAAGCCGCCATGGGCAGGGCAGAGCCACCATGGGCAGGGCAAAAAGCTGCCACGGACAGGGCAAAAGCCACAACGGACAGGGCAGGTCACCCGTGAACGGAGTACAGCCAGCCACCCGTGAACTGAAGCAGAGCCGGCCGTGAATGGAAGCAGAAGCCGCCCACAAGCGGGGCAAAGCCACCTGGGCAGTGACCAGTCTCAGGGAGACAAAGCGGACAGAGAGGAACACAAGAATGGACACACAGCAAAAGCAAGCAGAAAGTGGGGAGGGATATGTAATAAATAAAAAATAAATCTTTAAAAAAAAAAAAAAGAGCCAATGTAATATTTCTGCCATTTGGCAAGTATGTCTGTACCAATGATAGATACAGGAGCTGGGGAAATAACCACAGGGTGGGTCTGTGGACCAACTGGGCCCGCTGATAGCCAGCCTGGAGCTTAGATTTCATCTATCATCTGACCATCGTAAGCACTCTTTGACTGGTAGACTTCAGCTGAAATTTGAGTCCCCAGCAATTAGTGTCAATTTGGAGCCATAATCCTCAAATAACCTGGGCATCCTTTCTCTCCAGTATACAGTTACACTAGCAAATGGCTGCAGGTCCCTTTGAAGAACATATATTTACAATATATATGTGCAGCAGGTTCTTCCACAAGGCAACCCAGCCTCCCCTTCAACACCTGTCTCTGAGTCTGTGAATTGACTTAGGTCTGGAAACTGGGTGAAAGACCATGACTCAGGTCAGGTTTTTGGCCCTGTATTAGTTAGCCAAAGGGATGCTGATGCAAAATTCCAGAAATCTGTTGGCTTTTATAAAGGGTATTTATTTAGGGTAGATGTTTACAGTTACCAGGCCATAAAGCATAGGTTACTTCCCTCACCAAAGTCTGTTGCCATGTGTTGGGGCAAGATGGCTGCCAACATCTGCCAAGAGTTCAGGCGTCCTGGGTTCCTCTCTTCCCAAGGCTTGTTTCTCTCTGGGCTCAGCTGCCCTGCTCTCTCCACAAGGCCAGCTGTAGAGTATCAGGCTACTGGCTCTGTCTCTCTCCCCAGGGCTTGATTCTCTCCAGGATCAGCTGCTCTGCTTCTCTATGTGCTTACTTCCTGGGGCTCCAGCATTAAAACTCCAACCTCCCTTCTCTGGGGTACAGTTTCTCAGTGAGTCCCCGCCCATCAAAGGGGCAGTGACTCAATGTCCTCCTGACATGGCCCAATCAAAGCCTTAATCATTATTTAATCAAGTAAAAGGAAAACCTCTGAATCCAATATAATCTAATATGCCCAGAGGAAAAGACCAGTTCACAAACATAATCCAATATCTATTTTTGGAATTCATAAATAATGTCAAACTGCTACAGGCCTCCAGACCTGAAGTTTTTTTCCTGTTTCATTCATAGAAATACCATGATCAATTAGTCAACGATCCCAGGGAGCCAAGAGATTCTGATCACCACTGTGTCTCTGCTGCCTTTATAGTAAACACACCCACCTTGTCTTGGTGGTGCTGCCACTTGCCCACTGCTCGTCAAGGAACTCATCATCCTCATTGAAATCAGTGAGCTCCTCTCAGTGGTGACATCCCCATACATTTATAACTGGCCTACAAAGGAGAGCAACCACAAAGCTTTTCAAGGACGCAGGTGCTCTCCTCCCTAATATATTTCTCAATACCCTAATAAAGAAAGTGTCTTCTGGGCCTTCTTGCTGAACATAGTGGCAGAAAGGGAATGGGCAAATCACATGAGGTAAATCCACTTCAACATTGCTATCACCCTAAGCCTTTGGATTCCTCCCTCCACATTATGCCAGAGAAACTCTAAACATGTTGACCTCATTAAACATAGTCCACCAGTGAGTCTGAGCTTCTGTTATCCAAACACATAAGCTGTTAGAGCAACCTATGGCTGCACAAGCCAACACATTAAATCAGAATCTAAAGTAAGTACAGCCACATCAACTATTTCAGGTCAATCTAGTGTTACAGTCCACCCACCTTGGTCTAACACCCTTAAAACCTACTCCCAAATATGTTCTCCAAGTTTCTGCTGATACATGTTCACAAAATCTTGTAATTCTTTTGTTATATAAATGATACCCCCCAGACCATAATGTGTACCATCCCCCACCCAGTACATACCATGTAGAGGGTGGTTGTGGTAGGGCTTGAGGAGAATGAACTTCCTCTTTAAAAAAAAAACTTTTTTTATTCCACCCTCCTTACACAACTGCTTGAGCCACTTCCACTCCCTGCTTGTTACGGCATCGACTGTTGCAGCATCTTGTCGGCTGTGGTGTCTGTGGTGTCTGCTTATTGTGGCATCTGCTTGTCTTCTTTGGGAGACACCAGGAACCAAAGCTGGGCCCTCCCATGTGGGAGGCAGGTGCCCAAATGCTTGAGCCACATCTGCTCCCTGAACATCCTCTTTTAATGCATCTGTGCCAGGTGATGTTATCACTGGTAATGAAGGAAAGTTAGCCTCCTCAGGCACTGGACAGCAAGACATTTCCCCTAGTAGGGAAGGCCTAGCATGACTTCAGGTTTCAAGGTTGTCGGTTTCATCCCCAACCACACGTCCACTTTACAAGTTTCAGGGTCCCATTCTTTTTCAGTCAATGCCCTAATTTTCACATGAGTACCTTGATGAGACTGTGAATTCAACCGATATTTCAACTCAGCAACCCACACAACTAAATTTGATGTTAAGCAATATCTATCAGTCCTGTAGTTATAAGAAAAAAGAGATTCCTATAGTGCTGTCATGGAAGTTCTTTGGTTTTCAGACTGTGGCTTCAACTGAGAGTTAAGAGACCTGAGTTGTTTTATTTCTATAAGCAGTCCAGTGCAACTCAGGAGACTCAGTCCCATATCACAGTCCTTATTATTATCATGGTCAAGTGCAGTGGCCCCTTGGCTCCCAATATACTTACTAGTTTGGCATTGATGACAATCAACCACAGGCATAGGTGATTGACCAATTGTGATGTTGCTACATACCATGGATAACCAACTTCTCATTTCCCATTGGCAAGAGGTCCAGCACTATGCTCAAATCCAAGGGCATGATCAAATTAATCCTGAAATCCCATCTTTGAAGGTCTCTCTCCTCAGACTATTCTTGTGCCACTTCTCTATCACTCTGGGTTCAGTCAGAAGACAGAAACCACACCAGTAATTTGAATGGGAAAAGTTAAATGTAAAGAATTATTACCTAGCAAGAGGTGATTAACTAGAAGGAATATAAGAGAACTTTAATGGAGATTCCAGGGCTGAGGAAGAGTACACAAATATAGAACAAACTTGGAAGGGGAGCTCTCTCCCCAAAGCTGAGATTCAGACTTCACTGGAGAGGGTGTAGCTGCAGCCCAGGACATGGCAGAGAAGTTTGCTCTGTTGTCCTTGGCCAGAACTGCCCCACAGCTGGTGGGCTGAAGCTGGCAAGCAGGAAATTTCCTAGGGGGGTGCCAGCAGACCAAGGCTGGCAAGAAGGACGCCATGGGCCAGAACCGTAGAGCAGGAAACTGTCCACCAGGGTGCCAGCAAAGCTTGTTGGATAGTGAATGCCACTGCATATTCTGCAAACAAATCACTGGCAGCTGCACCATAGAGGCAAGAAGAGAGGAGGCACAACAGGCCCAAGAGGAGAAGCCCCTTACTCCTGCAGTGTCCCTCCAGTGCCCTCTACTGACAAAGCTTGCTATGTGCCAGCTGGCAAAGGAAGCTTGTTTACAGGGTCCAACTCCAGCATCACAAAGGGCAAAGATGATGGATTTGGAGCAGAGAGGCAGTAAATTGATAGCTGGCACAAGCTCTTTGGGAAAATAGCTGATTCCTGTCCTAGGACAAGGAGAGTACAAAATGAGCCTGGGACATTGTTTCATGATAGAATGCAAGTATATCCAAGGGACCAAAGATCAGACTCAAAGAGGCTTCCATTGGCCAAAACTGGGGCAATTTGAGGAATAAAATCAATAACGGCAATAATGAGTTAGAGGAAATTGAATTTCTAAAATTCCTTCAGAACATAGTGATGTTAAAAGAGAGAGAGCATAAAAGAAGGAAAGCTCTTCTTCACAGATAAATGCCAGCTAATAATAAATGTAGACAAAATGATAAAATTATTAAATTATCATTTTGCAACCCACAATGCAATAATTGATTCATGAAATGATCATTAATCATTAATATAATAAAGTTAAAATTATTTGTTTGGTTTATGTTTATTATTATTATTATTGGAATAATGAAAGTGCTCTAAATGAAGTGATTACACCAAATACAATTGATTATACACTTTGGATGGATTTATGCTTTATTAATATGTAATCAAGAAAATTGATTTGTTAAAAAAATTATTGCACAAAAGATTACTGGGAACAGGATATTCACCCAATCTCAGAATATCACCCCACAAATTACTTAGTAAGTCCAAAGGAAAGGAGGTGCTTTTAACTAGAAAGATTTGGCAGTCAGTATCTTCATCCAGTAATCAAACTTAGCTTCACTAATGATTGGACTACTAGGTATGCATCTCCTAAAGTGATGCAATAAGAAGTGTGCACTCACCCAACCTTCCTTCTTCACCTAAACAAGCCACTTCTTTTGGCCCAGTGCAGGATCAGGAAAATCAGCAGGCCAATGGCTATGTGTCTCAAGACCAAGAGGAACCCATCTATCTGGAGAGCACAGCCAGAGTACCTGCTAAAGATTAACCCCAATCATCGACCTAGAGGATAGCTTCGTGCCAGGCAGAGGGCTTCTCTGTCTGACCTGACCAATCTGGAAGGCAATGATGCACTGACGGTGTGGCAGCTGAAAGAGATCCTGGCTCACAACTTTATCAATTACAAGGGCTTCTGTGAGAAGTGGGAGCTGATGGAGAGGGTGACTCAGCTGTACAAGAATCAAAAAGCACCTGGTGTATGGCACTGAAGATCAAAATGGGGGAGCGGATCCACCCAGCCTGGAAGAAAAGATGTGTAAGATCTGTATGGACTCACCCATTGACTGTGTTCTGCTGGAGTGTGGCCACATGGTAACCTGTACCAAATAAGGCAAGTGCATGAGTGAGTGTCCCATCTGCAAGATGACATGTCACCCTGGGTATGCCTTTCTTGCCATGGGGGTGCACCTCTTAGCTTACAGAGCCCCTGAGGCCATAAAGGACTGGTACAAATGGAATGGGCAAGTCCCTGTTTTTCTATGATCTTGGGGTGATGATGGTAATTGATGGAAAGAGACTTTCCAGAGCTTTGACCATGTCTTCCTCCATTCCTCTGAGAACCTAGACAACTTCTCAGGCAGTTCCACCCTTCTTTCCACTCCCCTACCCCTTCCCAGTGAGACACTTGCTTCTGTTTCATGATCAGAAGTCCTGCTAGAAATGGTTCTCTTTCTCTCCAGTACATTTGGATTTATTTCTGGTCTCTCTGGCTTTCTGTGCTTTAATCTAACTTTGTTAAAATATTTGGCTACATTGCCTAAAATCTATTTGTTTCTTTGGACCAAAAAGATGTTAGCTTACCAGACCAATAGAGGTCCTCCTTAGGAGAGAATTTTGGACCAGTAAACTTATCTCTGGTAAGAAATGAAATATAAATGCTGTTGAAAACTTCAAACCTGTTAAGATTTGCTTCCTTAAGTGTTGGGATTGGAAGCTGTCAGTCTCCTGACATGACATTGAGAGCCAACAAAGCATCTGGCTCCCCAGCCACTGGGAAATTCCAGTCTCATCTGTGCTGCTTTGTCTCTTGGGGCCTGACTCTGCACCATCCTTAATTTTAGTTTATGATGAAACGGGAAGTTGTGGGGAAGGCAGTGGCTTTCTGCCTAACTTTGACTTCTGATCCTACTTTTCCAACAGTCAGGAGTCTTGATCTACTTCCCCTGAGATTGAAGTCTCTCCCTTTCCCCTGGAATTTCTAAAGCATGGTCTCAATGACTTCACACTGAAGGCATAGAGACTTGGGCAAAGAACCTTGCTCTTCTCTACCCAGACATTCATGGAGACCAAATCTGTAAGACAGAGCACCTAAGAGGTTTCAGAAGGTATTGAATTAGGCTGGGTTCTGTCCTTGAACAGGCAGCTGGAAGCCTTAAACCCCCAACTTGGTGGGAAGTCCTTACTCCTGTTTCCTTTCCCAGCCTACTGATTTGGGGACAGGTCAGAAAGAAGCATTCTCTAGGCCCTTTTAGGAGGAACATGTAGACAGTAGGTGATGTTCTTGAGCCCGCTTAGGCTATTTATACCACTGTAGTAGCAAAGGGCTTAAGGAAAGCCCACTGGAGAAGCTTAGACAAGCACAAAACACACATGCTGTCAGAAGAGCTGCGTGTGCTCCCAATACCAATGAAGAACTATGCAAACCCTAAACATCTGAGGTCCTTGGCAGACCCCACTCTGCAATCAAGGGCTCTCAGACTAGAAGAACCAATCTTGACTTTGAGAGGCACTGGGAAACCTCTACAAAGGGGACCTATTATGTTGGTACAGACATACCTATGCTTTCCCTCCATCATCAACCACTAAATCCCTTGGGGAAATGAAATAATTTCAGGAAATAGTTTATCAGGTGAACACTGGGCCACTTACCTTGGCATTATACCAAGTCCTGGATGATGTGATTCTAGACAACAGCCTTTGTAGAAGTTGGGACAATCCAGATTCCTCATGAGGACATAATTTTTTCACCTTTCTGCAGAACAGTAAATACTTCAGTTTACAGTGCCAGCCAGTTTAGCAAAGGACCATTCATTCAGCTATTCCTCAATTTCACTGTGAAACAGGTCTATACATATATAACTCAGTTAGGATCTAGCAATAACTTCAGGGCAGAAGCTGGTTCTCTGCCTACTCATAACTTGTTTTCTCTGCTGAGACCTTGCTTCCCCCACTTTACCCCCATATTCCCTACTAGTCATGAATTGAAAATAAAGTCCTGATGGTTGGTTGGTTATCTCCATAAGAATTAGAACTGAAGCCATTTATTCACTTTGGAGAAAAAATTTGCTTTAAATCTTTAAACCTCTTTTAGTGAGGTTTTCCACTTAGGGGAAAAAAGTGTCAAACAACCCGGATATTTTGTACTTCCTTATTGTAATACCAAATAAAAATTGGGAGTTCCAAAATCCTGTTCTAGCCAATATCTCATCCAGGTTGAAAACTTGATTTTATCCTTGAGTCCTCCCTCCTGCCCTTTATGTATCCTTGGTCTTTATTAACATGGAAACATCTAATTCTTCCAATTATTCCTTGTTTTTTGCTATGATTGCTGTGAGATCAGTTGAGGCCTATTTTAAAAGACTGGGACAGCTGACTGGTTCATAATACATTGAAATAGTTGGATCCAAACTAATGAGAATAACCTGTACATGTATTAGTGCTCAATATATGTAGTATAAATTTGTTGAAATCTTTTGATGTGAATGTGTTAGTTCAAGTGGCTTATATTAAGATTCTCAGACTTACTTGGGTGTTAAGGCAAGTCCACATGTGTATTTTTTTGTTGTTACAGAGCTTTGCTTTATAATTTTATAATAAAGTTTCAATGTAGACAAAAAAAGTATGCAACATAACCTATGAACTATTTTTTATAAAAAATGTTTAGCAGAATCAATTCATGAGAAAATAACCAAATCTAGAATTTAGAATACTCTAAACTAGTCTGAGCTTTCCAAAAGGTATGGTTCCAGGTAAAATACATAACACCCAGTTAAATTTGAATTAAAGATTAACAGCAAATCATCTTTTAGTACAAGTGTATCCTTAATCTTGCAAGGGATATATTATAATAAAAAATTGTTTGTTGTTTATCTGAAATTCAAATTTAACTGGGCATCCTGCATTTGTTGCTAAATCTGGCAATCCTACAAAAAAAAGTCAATGTAATAAGAGAAAAAGGGGGGAGAGGATAGTCTTCTACATTAAAAGTCTAAACGTGCAAAGCCAAATACAAAATACAAACCTTGACCAACTCCTGGATTTAATTTTAAAAAAGCAAAAAAACGGAAACCTGTAAAAGATATTTAGGATGGGAACCAGCTGTGGCTCAATTGGTTGGGCTCTGGTTTACCACAGGGGAGGCCCTGGTTCGGTTTCTGGGGCCTCCTGATGAAGGCAAGCCACCGCGCGGTGAGCTGACTCAGCGGGATGATGCAACAGGGGGAGATAAGCGGACACAGAAAAACGCAAAGCAAATGAACACAGCGAGCACAGCAGCAAGGGGGGTATATATAAATAAATAAATAATATATCTTTTTAAAAAAGATATTTAGGGAACAACTGTGGCAATTTCAGTGTATTGGCTGATATTATGGAATTGTTAAATTTTCTTAGATGTGATCATTGCATTATGCTTATGAAAGCAAACATTCTTATTCTTAAGATTATTTAAGGGTAAAGTGTCACAATGTTTATAATATAGTTTCCAATGGTTAAGGGGAAAAAAGATAAAACTAATGTGCCAAAATGTATTATATTTTCAACTTTTTTCAAAGTTTTAAAGTGTTCAAAAAATTGGGGGGAGCCAGTGTAGCTCAGTGATTGAGTGCTGAGTTCCTACATACAATGTCCCAGGTTCACTCCCTGGCCCCGATGCCTCAAAAAAAAATAAAAAATAAAATAAAAATTGGGAGCAGGAATAAAGAGCAGGCAGAACAGAAAAGTATAGAATGACTGACATCCATAAAATAATGCCCCATATATTAACATAACAGTCCCAGAGTAATTCCTTCATTGTCCACCTCTTATAAAATCATGGGGGAAAAAAGGCATTCATAAATTTTTATATTAATGAAAATTTTAAACCAATGCCCCATCACATATGTATCTACTAATAACCGTGGAGATGCTCACTTTGATTGAGGCTTTTTGTGGTCTGAGAATTTATACTTTCCTCTACCATGTCAGTGGCATGACCTAATCATGAGTCAAAGTTTTGTGTTGTTTTTTTTTCTGGTCCCTGACACTGCCTTCTCCTCTTTTCCACCCCCAATTTTTCAAGGTTTTAGTAACAGTGGCTCGCTCCATAGACTGTATGATTTCAAGTATAATAGTAAAAGCCAGCTCTCCATGGGAGTCAGTCTTGCCTGTGGAGCAGGACAGGAGCAGTTAACTACAATGAGTAATTCTGATATTGGTCTCTACTAAGCAACAAAATGACTAAAAGCCTGTTCATTAGGGTTGAGGAAAAATATTTCAAAAGGCAATTTTTATACTTTTTCATACTGAAATATAATTATGTTCTTTGCTTGAAACATCCAGTCCCAAAGCATGTATCCTCTGAAAAACTGCAAATTCAACTTCAGTATTTTTTTCCATGCAATCTCTTTGACTTATTTATTTTATTCCAAATACCATAGTGACTCATGTCTGGCCCATTTAATATGATTAATTTCATCCAAAGTGCAACTGGATATTGCATATTAGGCACAAAACCCTCATTAACTTATCTCCCAAAGTTTAAACAAATCAGTCACAGAGACCCATGTAGCTAAATCTATCCATCTAGCTGTATTGAAAGAAGCACAGGTCAGCAACCAAAAAGACAAAAGATCAGTTTCCTCTCAGGATCTACCAAAAGAATATGGGACTAGCCTAAAAAGTAAAGTCTCAGAAGTGCTCTTAGTATTGACAACATTATTTACAACATATCAAGGTTATATTTTGATGTTATTATTTAGTTACTATTGGCTACAAGTACAAAAATCTTACATGAAGGTAATATAAAAACTGGGTGAAGGTGAGAAGAAAGAGTGAGGTAGGCTTGGCTTTAAATACAGCACCAATAACTGACCTCTCCCAGACGTCACCTTCCTCCTTATTCCAGACATGGGCAGTGGAAGAGGAGGGAGTTAAGTGTTGATACTGACACATTTTCTAAAGACATCACCCATTCTCCAGCCTCAAAACATCTGGGGATGAGCCATGTTGAATATAACTAGAGTCTACTAAATTGTGCCACCAGAGACCCCAGAGAGAGGGAGGGACTGTGCCAATCCCTGTAGAAAAAGGTAGTGGGAAGACAAAAGAGTAATCTCTAGCTGGGACAAACAGGGTTCAAAAATATTTTGTAGAGGGGCCGGCTCGATAGCCCAGTGGATAGGGCACCAGCATACCACATGGGAGGCCCCGGGTTCGGTTCCTGGGGACCTCTCCTAGCGGGCAGACCGTCTTGAGAATGGCAAGCCGCAATGGGCGGGCCAGAGCTGCCGTGGGCAGGGCAAAAACTGCCATGGACAGGGCAAAAGCCACCACGGGCAGGGCAGGTCACCCGTGAATGGAGCGCAGCCAGCCACCCACAAACTGAAAGCCGGCCGTGAATAGAAGCAGAAGCCGCCCACAAGCGGGGAAAGCCGTGCCTGCGCAGTGACCAGTCTCAGCGTGTTGCCGCAGCGGGGGAGGAAGGGGAGACATGTAATAAAATAAATAAATCTTTAAAAAATATATATATATTTTGTAGAAATGCACAAAATTACCTATGGGGAAAGCATGAAGGATTAAAATTCTTGACTACAGCTTTAACTCCTCCCTTTCTGCTCATTAAAGAGACTCAATTACAAATTCTCTTGAAACAAATGAAAAAATAGAAAATCTCAGCAAAGAAATAGAAGTTATTAAAAATGGAAATTACAGAATTGAAAATGCAATAACTAAAATAAAACCTCACTAAATGGACTCAGTAATAGAGTGGAGATGACAGAGGATAAGTCAATGTACTTGAAAACAGATCAATACAATTTACTAAATCTGAAAAACAGAGAGAAAATAAACTGAAAAATAAATGAATAATCTGGGGATTTGTGAGATCATAGCAAAAGACCTAGTATTTGTATAATCAGAGTCCTCTTAGGAGAGGAGAAAGAGTATGGGACTGAAAACATATTAAAGAAATAAGGATAGAAAACTTCCAAATTCAGGTAAAGACATAAACCAAAAGATCCAAGAAGCAAGGTAAACCCCAAATAAGATGAGCCAAAAGAAATCCACATCAAGACACAACATAATAAAACTTATGAAAACTAAATACAAAGAAAAAGCTGTTAAAAACAGCTAGAGAGAAATATCCCATTACCTATAAAGGAGTATGAATTCAAATGTCAAAGGATTTTTCATCTGAAACCATGGAGGCTAGTCTGAAGTGGCACAATATTTTTCAAGTGCTAAAAGAACTGTCAAGGGCCCGGCTAGATAGCTCAGTGGATAAAGAGCTCGCTGGGAAACCACATGGGAGGCCCTGGGTTCGGTTCCCGGGGACCTCTCCTAGCGGGCAGACCGCCTTGAGAATGGCAAGCCGCCATGGGCGGGCCGGAGCCACCGTGGGCAGGGCAAAAAGCTGCCACGGACAGGCAAAAGCCGCCACGGGCAGGGCAGG
>PVKH010002490.1:0-27047 GCA_004027955.1 Chaetophractus vellerosus
CAGCGAGCTCTTTATCCACTGAGCTATCTAGCCGGGCCCAATATTTTAAAATAAGGAGTATTTGGTCACTTATTTGCTCCCAAATGCCCTAAAACTCCTGAACCCCAAAGGAGAGCAAAGTGGATAGTCTATGACCAAGAATAAGAGAGGGAAAATTCCATCTACTGGGACCACCCTAAGTTGATTTTGATGTCTCTGAGGGCAGATGATCAATTTAGCTGTATTAAAAAAACACAAATGAAAGTATATGTTTTTGTAGGTTTGGGAGCTCCTAAGAATCACAGCTTGTTGCCTTTACATTTCTGACAATTTAAGTGAGCATATAGAAGACTAACCCAGTCACACTCTGCAATTACTATGATAAAGGAAATGTTTAGCTGGGGGTAGAGGCCTGTAGAATTGAATTTAACACAGATCCAGCAGCAGCCCATAAATATGTGATAGTCTGGATATTGTGCCTATCCAAATCCTAATCATCCAAATATTTGTGCAGCTCATGTTCTCCACAGTTCTACTCTTCTATCTCAAACATGAACTCCTTTTTCCTCAGCAAGAGTATAGACTCCCAAAGCCTTGCTAATCAAATGATCCTCCATGAGCCAGCAGCTTCAGCATCACCTGGGAGCTTATCAGAAACACAGAATCTTGGACCAGACCTCAGATCTATTGAACAGAATCTTTAACGAGATCCTCCAGTGATTCATATGCACATTAAATCTGAAAAACACTGTCCTGGAGGACAATGACTAAATTGTCTGTTTCTTTTTTAACTCCACATGTGGAGACAAGGCCTGCACAGAGTAAAGAGCGAGGAGTTCTCAATGTATTATTTCTAAACTGGTTTCAACCCTACAAAGTTTGTGATTAAGAATGTACCCTGAAACATTTATGCTAGTATTCCCCTGAGGCATATACCGTGTTCTTAGTAATACCAAACCAAGATATATACATAAAGAGAGAGAAATTCCATGTGGTTGAGAAAAAAAAGAAGAGAGATAATCATCTTTTCTCTGTTTTGAGGTATGTGGACATAAAAATGCCTTTCACTTTCAAAGTGAAGATCATTTATAATGGCCTTTTATATGGAGGCAGCACAGTGTAAGGGTTAACATGAGTTAAGCAAGTCTTGGGCTTGGGCTGCAACCCACCTGAGTTAAGTTTGCAGCTGACAGGCTGTGTGACCTTGAGTGAATTCTATGAATCCCAGGAGCCTCAGTGTCATTCACGAAAAAAGGGGGACAAAAAGAGCTACTGCCTCATAATGTTTTAATAATGATTGGATTAGATATTTTCTGCTGAGCTCCTAGGAGTTTCTTGCATGTAGAAAGAGTTCAATAATTGTCATTATTTCATTATCTCAATTTTCTGAGAAAATATGAAGAAGCAGGTTTGCAAAACAGAGCCAACATAAACCTGTATTTCCCTCCCTTACCGAACACTAAAACCAGTCCTTTGTACAGAGTTGTTGTTGACTGACCTCTTCAGCTCTTCAAGAATTCTTACTTTTTATTCTCATTTACTAGACACCAAACCCAGGAGTATTTGTGGTGGTCTGACACTGATGGACCCGAGCTTTGCTGACATTCCTCATTTCTCTAGTGCCAACCATTGGAGGCCAGTGAACAACAGATACCACATGTCTAACAGAAAACGGGTCCAGTCCAATAAGTCTCTGCAGGTGAGGTAATGTACAGGCCTAACCAACCCATAATAGCTCCTGACATGTAGGTCTGAGAAGAGTAGGGCAAAGGCTCAGCCTGAATTTCTAACCAGAGACATGGAGCCCTGAAGAAAATATTTTTCTTACTGTGGGATCAAACTAAATTATGCATTTCACTATCACTACTTCTGAATACATGAACGTATTTCCAGTCTATTCTGAGAAAGAATATGTTTGCTAAAGCGTCACTTCTATTTTATTTTTTTCATTCTAGGTAATAGTCATATTTAAAAAGTCTTATCATGAGTTTTTTAAAATGTTCCTCACCTGATTTGGTTCAAGCCTTTGTTGGAGTGTCAAAATTATTTCCAAATTCTCTTATATTAAAAATAAACTTCATGCCTTCCAACAACTGATTTTTCTCTTACTATGAAATTTATGCATTGATATAAATTCAGAAAGAATAATATCAGTAACATTACCTGCACTTTGAATGGTTCAAATGTATTAATGGGATGTGTTAAACCATATACAATTTTTTCATTCTCTGCCTCAAATGTCCCTGAAAAATAAACAGTAAAGATATTATCTTTGACTTTCTGTGAATAGTGGAACTAATTTAATATTCTGATTTTGATACTCTGTACTTACCAAAAATTCTATCCCATATAATAAGGGTGCCACCATAATTTTTATCTATGCAATAACGATTTCGACCTATGAGACAAAATAATAAACAAGAAAAAAACTTTAAAAATAATCATGCTGTGTTGAAACAACTCTTTGTCTTGTATTTTAAAATGAATTCATAAAACTAAGACTTCAACAACAGAATGATTTTTTTGGGAATGTCCTCTCCCTAACAACACTAAACTTTATTTACTAGTGAATTTGGTTTTCATTTCATTTGTTTTTCAGCTAATTTTACGAAAAAGAGCAAAGATTTTCTTAAAACTATTGTGTTTACCCTCAAAATTTTCTAGTTTATTTTAAATTCTGGGATAAATCTAAATAATTCTTTCTCAGGAATAACAAAGAGTAATAATTAAAAAGTAAAGTGTACCCTCCAAAAAGGAAAACAGGAAATAAGATTTTAAAAATAATGCATGTGTAGCATTTTTTTAAAAGTTAATGTTGATTATTAACTCTTCTCCTTTTCTCTGCATCTGTCTCAAGAAGAAAATTCTCTATTTAGTGCAAGACTTTATTTTACCATAAAAGACCTAAATGAAGATCAAATCCCCTGTATTATTTTTATAAACTCATGATATATATGCTGTTTTCCTTACTCCAGAATATTCAAATTGCAATTTAAATTTAATGTAAAAGGCTGGGCATGGTTTCTTTATCATAAATATCAGTAGTCCTAGGCTGAGAAACCCTGATGTAAAGCAAAATGAGTGAGAATGTGGACTGGTAAAGCCAAATGGAGGAAACTAGCAACTGTTTCATTTTAGATGGGGACTTGTTCTTCTCCATGCCTTATGTTTCCTTTCATAAGGTGGGAACCAGAGGAGTAGACAGAACATTCTTGGCCTCTTTACCCTCTCACTAACTCTTCTTTGGGGGAGAATGACTGTTGAGTTTGGAAGAGGAAGCTGAGTACGTTCTGTATAACTTTGTTCTCTCCCATTTTGAGGACTCTGCATCTGCACTGCTCATGGCCTGGAGAAAAGGGATCTGCCCCTTTGGGGAAGGAAGTCCTGTAGTGCTGCAGGACTGCCTGTGATGGGATGGCTAATTCTGAAGTTCAGATTTAGGATGCTTACTTTAGATAAAAGGGCAATCTTCACTCAGTACTTTATACATAGTAAAGGTGATTTTTGTTCTCCATTTACCAAATTTGTATTTCTCAATTGCTTCTAGACTTTGGTAGAATTATATACTTTGGATTATATTTATTGCACTCTCAAAACCTCTAAAATCTGGTTCACTGGACTAAGAAACGTGATAATAAGGGAATAAATTTTCACACACACACACACACACACACACACACACACACAAGAATATGGAAGGACTTTGGTGGGGCCAAAATGTGCTTTTGAAGCCTGAGTGAGTAAAAGTATTTTAACCTTGGAAGTTTGTAAGTGCCTATGTTGGGCCAGTGTATGTTTTTGTTTCTTCAGTTGTGCAGCCTTTTCTTTCATTTCATTTTGTGTTTCAAGCAAACATTTTTGTAATGCTTAAAATATATATCACATACATGTAGAAAAGGGAACAAATCATAATTGTACAACTTTATGCACTTTTACAAAGTGAACATCCAGATCCATCATCCAAATCAAGAAATGGAACATAACTAGCTTTCCAAAAGCTTTCTTTGTTTCTATTCCCAAACGTTACCCTCCCAAATGGAACCAATATTCTGACTCTGTAATCATAGATTAGTTTTGCTTGTTCCGGAAATTTATAAAATGGAACAATATAGTATCTATTCTTTTATTATTGGTTTCCTTCTCTCAAAATTCTTTGTGAAATTTATTTATGACACTGCATATAGTATTTATTTAAGCTTTATCATTGCTAAATAATTCCCTATTACATGACTACCCTATAATTTATCTGTTTTACTGTAAATGAACACTTGAATTTTTTCTTTTTCTTGCCTATTACAAAAAATTCTGACATGTGCATCCTTGAACAGGTCTTTTGGTGCACAAATGTACATGTTTCTGTTAGTATTTAAGCTAGAGTCTTTAAACTTTAAGCCCTAGCTACATGGATTTTTTCCTTGTCAGGCAAATGCAGTTTATGTTGAATTTGTTCACAGGATCTAGGCATGGAAGTGTGGGGCTGTCTATCAGACTCTCTTCAAATCCCAACAATTTTCAAGACCAGAGTTCTCTGACTTCTGACTTTAGATAGGAATGACCCTTATCACTGGGGTCAAAGAGTGGCCTTCAACAGGGCCCCTTCAAGATGCAAAGTATATAGCCCCTCAGCTGGTTAACTCATTTTTCCACAACAACTAAGTTGAGACTCAGGTAAAAAGGAAAATCCAAAACCCAGACAGAGGAAGTTTTTTGTTGATTTTATTTTCCCCATTCCATGCTTGGTAAATGAGGCTTGTCCAGGTACAAAGGAAGAAACTATGCCTGTGTTCACGGTATGTGCTTTTTTGGATAATTGTGATGAAATGGAGTAATGCAAAATAATAATAGATATTTGAAGAAATAAAGAAGGAAAGAAAGAAGAAACAGAGCATCCTTACCATGATGGACCCTATGATGGCTAGGAGTATTAAGAATCAGTTCCAAAGGACCAAGGTTATTGATTACCTGTTTAAAACAAAAGAAATATTTATATACATAGTTATCATTTAATGCATATGGAATATGTAAATACTAACTTTCAAACCCTACATGGTCTGTTAAGAGGCATTGCAGGTTTAGCGGTGGTATCAGAGAGTGGGAAAAAGTTTCTCTACCTGGAGCTTCTATAAATACCATAAGCTCATAATTCTACTCTGAGCATCTATATATCAGAGCTAACATCCTCAATTCATTTCCCAGATTCTCCACTTATTATTGTGTGACTTTGGGAAAATAACCTAATCTTTTATAACTCAACTTCCTCAACTCTAAAATGGGAATATAATAGTATCTACAGTATAAGATTGTTGCAAGGATTAGGTAGGTTGCTATATTTATATACTACCGTTTCCAAGGCATATTTCTTTTCAGCTTCTTGTCATTTTATGTTTTCTGCCTTTCAATTATAGCTTTGATTATTCACACTGGTAGAGCATCACTATGGAAGGGAGAACAGTGTTTCCTGAGTTTTCTGGCGTTGGTTGCACCCTATAATCAGTCATGCAGCAAAAACCTAATGTTGCAATCTTTGCCTTTAGGGTGATCTTGTTTATTTAAATAGAATCCCAAGTAGTCCCTTACCTATAGATGTTCTTTCTACCAGTCCATTCTAGAGAAATCATTCAAAGTCAAATGTTTAAAGAAGCCTTTTTTTTCAATTAAAGACCCTTCAAAACCTGGTCCCTAACTTCCTAATATTCCCTCTCTTCATTTCTCAAAAAGAATCCTCTATGTGAGAGGCTGCAAATTCTAAGGACTGTAGGAACCAGGTAGGCATAATAAAGAAATACAGTAGACCATGTAGAAGACATTAGGTATGTTATATCATTAATATAGTGTAGTTTGGGAGCCCTTTTAATCTTAATTACATCATTCATTCTTCCAGCAAACTTGCAGATAACAGATTTTTGTAGTTCCCTTAAATCACCATCTAAACTGATTTGTACGAGCCTACCATTGACAAAATCAATATGTAATGATACTTTAAGACATTACCTCTAGGGTTAACTTCAATTAAGAAAACATATGAGGAAGAAAGGAATAAATTAAAAGATGCATAAGTGGGAAAAAACACTGATGACCCTGACATGACTTTGGCAATAAGTCAGTGGCATGGGGAAAAAGTGAGGGAAATAAGACTGTTTCCACTGAAAAGATATTTAAGATACATAACAACCAAATGTAATGTGTAGTCCTTGATGAGCTACTGATTTGAAAGAACTAATTGTAAAAGAGATTTTGTAGGTAATAAAGGAAATCTGATTTTAAACTGGGTTCATATAAAAATACTGTTTTTTTTATTGGGAGTTTTAATGACATTGTCATTGTGTAAGAAAATGTAATTTTTAAAGAGATGTGTAGCTGAAGTATACATAACATGAGGTCTAGGAATTGCTATACAATACTTTGGCAATGAAAAGAAAAAGATAATAGGATAGCTGATGCAGATGGATCAAAATCTTGATGAATTTTGAATCAGGGTTATTGATACATGTAAATTCATTCTATTATTCCCCTTACTTTTCTGAATATTTGAAAATTTTTATGGTAAAAATAAATGAAAGAAATTGCTGTTCTAGTAATATACAGTAGTGCCTGTTTAACCATTTGAAAAAGTTAATAGATTCCCAAAGTCCCAAACATGCTTTTGGATTGTAACTTTTTATCTGGCAGGCCTTAATCATTTTTTGGCAATCTCTGACTTTAAAACACCCAATTCATAATTGACCTGTGGATGCAAACAGCTGCCACGGCCACACAGCCCTCTGCTTGTGGGGTCCTATTCCTACTTGAAATGGAAGATGTGGCAATGATGCCACATAGTGAGGCTGCATACCTCTGTAGAGAAGGTACCAACAACACCTCTTCGTTGGACCCGTTGGCTACATAATTGAAGGAGACAGAGTCCTTGCCTCCCACCTTGTTCCAGCTTCTAAGGAATTCTCAGTCCCCTCATGAGATGGGCAAAAATGTTTACATGCAAAAGGATATGTAACATTACATATTATATGTTAATTTAGTAATATTTTTACTGCCCTGGAGTCCTAACCACCATTTAAAAAGTTATTTCTATAAGAAATGTATTCTGAGTCCCAAACAACAGATCTTTTGATTAATTCCCAGAACAGAACTCATTTATAACAAAGATCTATTTTAATTTCAGAAGTTCAAAACACTGTAAATATGTAGCCCTTTCATGAGACTATATTCAATTAAGTCAGACGGAAAGGTATTGTACCGTAAATACCAGATTAATGACCAGGAATTGGGGTGGTAAGTAGCTCTGTATTTCACTGGGTTACTACATTGCCTTGTACTTTTGTATTTCACTGGGTTACTACATTGCCTTGTACTTGGTGGAAAAATATTTGTTGAGAAGAAGAATGATGATGGAAAAAGAACAGGAGAGTGGGGTTCCTCTGCAGTCTGGACATTGAAATCTGATGCTTTGGTCAGGCTTAGTAGCTCTGGCAGAAACCAGATGGGAAAGGAGAAAATAATTTTTATCCTTGTCTGTCTCTTTGGGGCCTAACGTGTTACAAAAACAAACAAGAAAACGGGGTGGAGTGGACGACACAGACCAGCTTCTGCTATCCAGATGCATGTGCAGCCAGACTTAAAGTTATACAAATAATGAGTGCATTCAGATCTGGAGTCCTGATGAAGTAAATTGTATCTATTTTCAATGTCAAGCTCTTTTCTGCAAAGAAGATCTTTTGCTCCTGCAGGCTAAAACATGGTGATATCGGAATTGAAAGGGGTTTTTTTGTTTTGTTTTGTTTTTTAGTTAAAAGCCAAGTACAACACAGGCAACCACAGTTAAATTTTCTGGTAGTGCCTCTGGGTACCTTGAAAATCAAGGAAGACAAACGTAGTTTGGGAGACGATTCATCACTTAGGCAGCTCACAGCTCAGTCAGAACCTTCCTATAGAAAACCCTCTGATTCAAAGTCATGGAAAAGCCATTAATAATTAATAAGGGTGGAGGGTGAAGACTATTTTATGGCCCACTTTTGCAAATTTGGCTACTTAGCAATTCAACTACATACAGCTTTGAACTACTTACTGAAAATATGTTACTATAGAAATAAATGCAGTAATTCTCACTTTTAGAAGTTACTTGTCTTGATTTATAAAATTTAGATGGGTTAATTTAAAACATAGAATTTTAGAACCATATATAAATAGAGAGAAAGCTTAAAAATAATCTTTTCCAATACCATTTTATAAAAAAGGATAAAACAGAGTCAAAGAGATTAAAATACTAGTCCAAGTTTAAGACATTGGAATAAGTCCTAAAGTCTTCTCAATTTCAGCTCAAGAATCTTTCAGTCATATTGCTTTTAAGAGCTACAGCATTTTCCCATAAAATAAAGAAAATTTAAATTTTTAGAGCTTTAGTGGAAAATAATACCTAAATGGTTTTTTTTGTTTGTTTATTTTATTTTATTTTTACTACATATCAATTTAAATGAATTCAGTTATTTATAATGAACCCAGGACTTTCAGCTTGCAAACTGCCCTTCAGAATAATTTTGGCACTTCTGGTGCTTCTTAGGTCTCTGAAGAAATGCCCTAAATTTGTATCTTATAATTTTGTACTAGAATTTTAAAATCGGAGGATTATGGATGCCTGAAAAGGCCAAGAATAAACTTCAAAATGTCAGGAATACCCTGAAGTTTTATACCAAATTTTATTAATACATGCCTATGTATATTTTTCTGAGGAAAAACCCTACCATTTTCATATGCTATTCTAAGAGATTCATGAGTTCTAAAAGGTTAAGAACCAATGTCCTAAACAGAGACCTTTAGATTATTTCTTTTGCTTTTCTTTTATATATTGTGTTTTTGGTTTCCATATCATTAAAATTGGGTACTACTTCTCACACAAACTTCAAAAACAGAAATCTGAAGTTATTTCTGCCTACCTGTTGAAATTAAGCTTTCCAGAGAGACCATACCTTAAGCTATTTTAGCAGTATAATAATACACAAATAATAAAATAACTAGTTTATAATAATAACTTCCATGTATTGACTTCTTCTATCTTAAGTGATTAATTTCTACCCAACAGATGTGCTCTGGATCCTTTGCAGGACTGGTCACAACCTCCTCATTTTTCCTCCCCAATCTCTGGTGAGAGAGGAGAGAAGAGTTAAATGTAAAAGTAAGAGAACAGGGGCCATGAAACCCTGTCATCATCTCATCGTGTCACTTCCCCTCATCAAAAATAAAATGAACTAAAAAAAAATAACAAACTAAATGAATACCAAACACTTTGGAGTTCAAAGCTGTTCACATTCTTCCCCAAGACTGTTTTCCAATGTTTTCTTTCTTCCTCCTCTAGGACCTTAACCTCGCAGCTTGGCCAGCGTAGAGCAGGGGACTGTACGAGTGGATGACGGCAGATGGGGGAGTTGAATTCTAGTGATCGCTGGCAGGAGAATGCCTTGAATTAGTTTTACATCTCTCAGTATAGGCTTGTATGGGATTCAGTTTCAATTAAAGGAGCCAGGGATGGAAAAAACTGTCTCCATATCATCAAGTCATCCAATGAGTATGAAATTTTTTGGAGAGTTCTTATGACTGGACCCTTTGTCCTGCACTCGCATACTAAGTTGAATGACTTAGAGGCCTAAAATATTAATAACACACCCATTATACTTAGCTTACCACCAAGGAATAATTTTGCTATGGAAATAGATAAACTAGGTATATGGGGTAAATTGATTAATTAAATGCTGTCATTGCAACGAGTTCTTTCCAAGATAGTTCTCAAGACTTTTCGGACTACTCTACATAATGTGAAGAATATATTTCTCTAAGTCTTTCCACTTGAAATAGAAAAACCACTTAGAGTTAAACCCTATTAAATACTCCAAATAAACATCCTGTCTGAAATTATTTCTTATAGTATTAACTTATTCCATTCCACAAAATCTGAGTTTTTTAATTGCTTCTTCTGATCGGAAAACATTAAGTGGTTACATTTTTGTAGCTAAGTTAAGAATACAGAAGCAATAAGCGGATAAATTGGAGAACAAGACTTCCTTTCAAAACAAAAATTCAATTAATTCAAGCCAAAAATAATTTATTTGTTTGAGTTATTTGGAAAATCACCTCTTCTTACCTCATGCTGACTGTTGAGGTTAGATAAGAAGCCTTTTAAATCTAATAAGAAAACTCAATTCTGTTGTGTTGTTATACTTCTGTTTTTCCATCTGCAATTGGGTACTAAAAATATTGGAATATATTTTTGAAAGACCATAAGAATACACATAAACTCTTATTCTCCAGGAAGACATGCATGACACTATAATTGGAAATTTCTTTTTCAGATAAGAGATGCTTACAAATATTCATGCTTCCTGCTTAAGCGAGAAAAATCATAATAGGGAAAATAAGTTCTAAGAAGCAAATGTTTTAAAGACACTTCGTCATAAAAACGTGTGTGCAAACAATATGATAAATGCTCAGGAGTGACTGGGTTGGAGCGAAGGGAAATTAAATCTCCATAGCAGGAAAAATGCCTGCATTCAGATGAGCCTAGGTTAGAGTGACGACACTAACTATAACTTCTCAAGACTCTTCTGTACAGTATGGATGGTTCATGATTGATGCTCTAGAGGGGCCCATCCCACCGTGGGTCTGGGCGTTTGCCTGCAGCCAGCACTTAAGGGAAATACTAAGCCAGCCCCTAATGCATTTATCATCTGATATAAAAATCATTGTCATGTTAGATTTAACTGAGAAAAATATGTTAAGTACAGCCAGGAAATGACAAACCTTTCAGGTAAATTAGTGAGAAGGGTTAATTGAAAATCCAGGCTAAAATTAAGTGGACTATTACTTATACCATTATTAATTGTTTTTTTCCTAGCAAAACTTATATCTATCTATCTAAATATATTTGTCTATGTGTATGCATATGCGTGTATGTGTGTGCATGTATAAATATTTCTAAGAATCTCTTCTTTCCAAATATCTTCAAAATTAACTAGAGGCTCAGAATTATCATATGAAAAAGTAAATGGTTATAAAGATTTCTATGGCCTCTCAATAATATATTTCAGTATTTTTAGTTCCATTTGCATATGGAAAAACTGAAGGATAGAATTATTAATATACACACCCATTTTATATCATTGTTTTATATATGTATTAAATATTAAATATATATGTTCAAATGCCAAATGGCAACTATTTTAAGTACCAAACTACCAATAAGAATCTTTTATATTAATAGCATAGGAAAAATCTGATTCAGAATAAAAAAACCTGTATTTATAAATCCTTGTCAAAGCTTCCTATTAAAAGCTATATGTATAATCCAGCAGAGCAAGGACTCTCTTGTAAGCCATTCCATTCATTCTGCAAATATATATTGAATTTGTATTTTGGGCACATTAGGTTTTATAGGTAAAAAGAAGTAAAATAAGACAGGCACTACCCATAGTAAGCTTCATTTCTTAAACTGAAAATTAAAATTATTTCAGAAAAAAAGCTTTTACACAAAATTTGCCTTTTTCATATAAATTTCTTTTCTCTTGGGAACAGTATAAAATTTATTCAATTACTGTTGCAAAGTATCAGAATTTGAATTTATAATATATTTAAATTTATAATTGAATCTAGAATTATCTAACAAGAAGCAAATTGAGTACCCAATCCAAGTCTCAAATTGAAAACTACCTTTGGCAAACATTTATGCCTTTGTTTAACTCCTTATGATGCAGCTGTGCAAATAGCTGCACAGGTTGTTTGTTCCTGGGGGATTCTGTAGAAAATTTTCTGTTATTCATAAACTTCTGCAAGTGACTCTATGGAAATCAAAATAACCATGTGGGTTTCCTTTATTCAATAATTATCCATTGTGTGAATATTCTATGCCGAGTAATATGCTAAGATGTTAAAAGTTCATGGAGTAGAACAATGGAAATTATAATTTAATATCAGGCAATTTAACTCTTTCTTAACTTAAAGGTAAAATGAGTGACAGTATCAGATCTTATTGTTCAAATATATATATTTATACATTTATGTTTGTTTGATAAAATCTATAGTAATTCCTCATTTAAAGTTTTAGAAAAAAGCCATGAACACTAAATTAATATATTAAAATGTTTCACTTGTCTGAATTAAATGAGTTTAAGACTCATTTAAAAACTCATTGTTTTCCTTGTTAGAAACTTAATCAGCCTGAACATTTATGTATAAATTTATATTGTAAAGCATCTGGTGATGAAATATAAAAATGAAATCTTAATTACATCCCCCACTAGTTCTGCTGTGTTAATTTAAGACAACATACTCAAGTATTTAGACAGATGGCAGTGGTGGCCATATTAGCCTTATTTCTCTACAGGGAAGCAAGAGAAAGCTGAGCTCTTAGGATATGTGCTTGTCTGCTTAGTTTCACACTTTGAAATCTTCAACAAATGCTGATTTATTCTCAGCCATATGTTTTCCTCTCTGATTAGGCAGTTTTCTACTTCAGTAAGTAAGTAATATGGAGGTAGCTAAATCCCCACACTCCTTAGTGAAAAAAAAATATTTATAGTTTGGAAATAAAACAATCTGGAGGTATCAGGACTGTTGGGATCATAAAGAGCTTCATAGGGGGTAAATTTCTGATGAATCCATACCACAAGGTTAAAAAGTTAAAAGCCTAGTTTTAATGAAGAGTTAGACTAGGCTGTGTTTATATAATAAACAACAAGTTTAAAAGATTGTATTTATAATAAATTATCTTGAAGGCTGATTATTGTTACTTATTATTGTACTGTTCCTCAGTCAAGAGAGATCAAGAGCTGGAACTATTGGACATTTTATTTGAATTCATTTCAGCTTACATTTTGGAAAACATTTTTAACTTCTTTTTGGGAAAATGAAAGCAAGTAGCTGCTGAATGTGTTTCAACAAATGGAGAGGGATTCCAAGTGATTTTTCCTTAATAACACCAATTAAATTGAAAGAAAATGTGAAAAATTCATATGCATAAACATATAAAATGTTATACTTGTGAAACCTCATTTTATATTTACCAGTTTGAGCACCCAGTGAGAAAAGGAAGTGCTTTAGTAGTAGTAGTACCACTATGTTAAAAAAGATAGTTGAAAAACTGAGAGGTTGAACAATCTATATTCAAAAATCTGATCTAGATAGTCTTATGTTACATGCTCAATCCTTTAGCCTCATTTTGAAACTCAATACATTGTGATTGTCATAATGATCATATTCTCATATCCAGAAGTGACTTCTACACTCATTAGTCAACAAATGTTACTAGATTACCCACCATGTGTAGACATTGTCAAAGAATTAAACCCTTTGATGAGTAAATCAGATAGATATGAATCTGCACTACAGGGCCTCCAATCTCTTATTATATGTCAGATATTCTCATTGACACCTATTGTAAATTTTTGCTTGTAAAAATATTTTCACATATAATTTTTCAAGTTAAATAATATAGAACAAATCCTCAATCATTAGATTACAATATATAAGTAGGTATTTGTCTCAACTTCACTTTTCTTTCATATCTATTTGCATACTTCCCTCTGCTAAGGATAATCCATATTATTACAGTATATCCCTTTCCTTTGGATTTTCTTTTTTGTATCAATATCTTCTCTCTGGTCCAAATGTTTTTTTTTATCATTTTCTTCTTGTGTCCTCCTCTGCTCCTCTCTAATACACACACATTATAGAGAATCTAGTTCACACAATTGATTCATTCAGAAATTAAAAAGTTGTTTCCTGATGGCCATCCACGTTCTAAACAACAAGAAAACAGAGAAAAATGAAAGATAGACCTTGTCCTCAAGTAGTTTGCTGTCAGCTTCCACATCAATGGCATCATCACTTCAATTTTCAATCCAATCTCTTGAGACATTTGTACAAAGTGCAGATTCCTAAGCCCACCCACCAGAGTTTACTTCATGTGGGACTGGGGATGTGACCATCATTCTATATTTTGAGCAAATGCTTAGATAATTCTGATGCATTGAGATGATCACAACAGTTATAATTTCTTCTATTCTAGTTCTGACTCTATGTCCTGTGGTAGTTTGGCATTGGATGTGCCCCTGAAAACACATTTTAAAATTCAATCCATTCCTGTGAGTGTGAATCCATTGTAAATATGAGATTTTGATGAGTTTACTTCAGTTAAGATGTGCCCTAACCCAATCAGGATGGGTCTTAAGCCTATTACTGGAGTCCTTTGTAAAGGGAATGAAATTCAGACAGCGTGAGAGAAAGCCACAGAAGCAAGAAGCTGAATTTCAGTGGAACCTGGAAGAGAACAGAGAGGCCAGGAGAAGCTTCCATGTGCATTGCCATGTGACAGAAGAGTTAAGGACCAAGGTTCACTGTCAGCCAGCCTCGGAAAGCCAATCTTTAGGAAGAAAGTATCATCTTGATGATGCCTTGATTTGGACTTTTTCTTAGCCTCAAAACTGTGAGCTAATAAATTCCCATTGTTTACATCAACCCTTTGCATATATTTGCTTGAGTAGCCTAGTATACTAAAACACCCCAATTTCAATATGTAGTCTTATGGTAGGATGAATTATGTACCCCAGAGAAAAACACATTCTTAATCTTAACTCATTCCCATGGATGAGAGCCCATTGTAAATAGTACATTTTAGAGATGTTATTTTCAAATAAGTTGTGACCAGCTGAATCAGGTTGGGCTTTAAACTCTATTCCTACAGTATTTTATAAACAGAATAAAATTCAGACACACAGAGAAAAAATGCACATGGAGAAGAAGCTGGAAGACAGTAAAACCCTGAAGAGAAAGAAGACATTGGTATGTGCACTGCCATATGATGGAAAAGCCAAAGAACCCCAAGGTGCCAGCCAGCCAGAAGATACCAAGCCTGAGAGGAAGCAAGCTTTCTAGTCTCTGAAACAAAAGCCAATAAATTCCTGTTGGTAAGCCAACCGGTTGTATGGTATTTGGCTTAGAAGCCAGGAAACTACGCTTTTTGGCTTACTCATAATAACTATCATTTGTTGAAAGCATACTATGTCCTAGACTATGTACTTTACATATGTACTTTCATTAATCCTTACAACATTCTTTATGGGGTGGGTATTATTACCTTTAATTAATGCACTAAGAAACTAGGTCAGAGAGTTTAAGTTGACTAAATATTCATATACATTCATTCAACAAATATGTCTCACGCTCTTACTATGTAAGTACTGCTGTAGGTTTGGGGATACACTAGGGAACAAGGCAGACAAAATTTTAATAAAAGTATGATAGAATAGAGTTCTCCATAAAGTTCTACAAAAACTAAGTTCCTAACCATTATGCAATACTACTGCCTGGTCCCTGAAACATCCAAGTGTGGTAAGTAGATCCCCATCTACACCCCATCGCCCAGGTGTCCTAGTGCTTCATATTCTTGCCCTTTCAGATCAACCATTATTAATTAGAGATCTAAAAAATTTTAAGGATTCATGAATGAGCTTCAGGAAGCTAAAGAAAACTTTGGCATTTTGTGATTGTGTCTCCTTGGGAAAAAGTCACTAGAATCTGAAAGTTTCTTGAAGGGGCCTGTGATCCTCAAAATTCTATCTGAGGGGTGCCAATTCAGGTCAGAATACTGAAATAGCCTTTTTTCCTGGTGCATAGTAGCTGCTCAAGGAGGATTTTATTAAATATATGAATTTCAAAGGGGGTGTGCGGATATCTAATACATTTTGAAAACCCTACAGATACACATATAAACAAGCCAGGGGTGGGATCAAATGACCTGAAAAGTAACTGTAGAATAAAAGAAAATATCATTTCTAGAGAAAATACCTAAGGAATTAAATGAAAGATGGACTAAACGAAAGAGCATGGTACCAAAGGTGACACCAAGATTTGATTTTGATGATAACTTTACAACTAAATGGAAGCAAAGAAGAAAAGCAACTCATGTGAGGTGCAATAGCACTTAATTAAAAAGGTTTTAGACATATTGCCTCATGGTGCTGTTAAGAGATTTCTATGACTATAGCAAGTAAGAAATTGGAAACACTGATCTTAAATCTATAAGAGAATTTGGGATTAAAGTTACAGACTCAATAAGCAGTTACATAGGAACAATTTAATACAAATTAAATTCTAAAGAAGAAAGAATATTGGGAGAAGAAAAGAGGATTGGAACCAGAAATTCAGGGAAGAATAAGGAGAGAAGTACTCTGAAATGTCCTGACTCATTTCAAGAAAACTAGGTTTGTTAGTGTTTTAGAATGCTAAGGCCTGCCAATGCAAATCTACTAAAAATGTGTTGACTTCTGCAATAGGAATTTATTAGGGTAGAAACTTAGAGTTCCAAGGCTGTGAAAATGTCCAGATCAAGGCATCATCGGAGATGCTGTCTCTCCAAATTGCAGCTGAGGGGGATCAGGCAATGGCAGCTTCATCTAAAGATGCTCTCACTTGGAGCTCTGCTGTGGGTGACCAAGCACATGACAGGGCATAATGGAGTCCCACTCATCTCTCCCCTCTCCTCCAGACCGGTCTGTTTCATCTTAAAGCTGTTCCATGGGCTTAGCATTTTGGGGATTCACGGAATCAGCTTTGGCTGCTCCACTGATTCCATCATCCAGCCTCTCTCTCAGCCTCTCAGGGTTTCTCTGTCTTTCTGCAGCTGAAGATGATCCTGGAGTCCTCTCCCACAAGGCAGGGTGAAATGGCAGCTCTCTTTCCTGTGTGTCTCTTCATGTTTCTCTCATTTATATAAGACTCCAGGAAGAGGGTTAGACCCATCATGCCTCACTGAAGTGGTCCAATCAAAGGCCCCCAACAGAATTCAATCCATTCAAAGTATCCTACAATCTAATCAAAGACCTTTAACTGAAATGACCTAATCACAAGAGTGGTAGCCTCAACTGAATCTAACCAAAAGATCCTACCACATATCATAGGTTTATAGGCACAGGAATGGTTTTGCTTAAGAACATAATTTTCTGGGATCCACAAAAGACTCAAACCAGGACAGTTAGGTTAGGCACTATTGAAATAAGTTCTTAATACTGACTTGAAGAAAAGAAGCATGAGATTTGATTTTTGTTAAAATAGTTATTTTCCAAAAGGATATATTTTGAAACATGACTTGCTTCTTCCCTAAACTTACCCTAAAATTATAAGAAATATATGACCATCATCCTCAAAAATTCCCATTAGGGAAAATATGGCATAAGTACAGTCCAGAAATAAATATAAATACAAAAATGTATATATACAACAATGTGCTTATTACTATTTATATCTAACAAATATTAATAAGGAGTATTTTTATTAATTTTATTTAAATACATTATTATTTGTATTTACTAAAAATTATGTACGTACATGTACACATACTCAGAATTTTTGGCTATCAAGGGACACAGAGAATGATGTGAGAAACAGAGTTAGACAAAAAATACAATACTATGGTAGTAGAATCAAAATTCACTAATACTCACTGAATGATTCTCATATGCAGGATCTAATGTGTTATCTCATTTATGCCTCCCAACAGAACTCATGCTGTTAAGCATTAAATACTGACGTGGAAATAGAAATAAACACATCTTATTGGGGTAGTCTTAATAAAAGTGCACTTAACTGACTAGAAGATGAAAAAGACATTACAGAGTTAGTAGCAATTTAGTTGTATTTTTTTTTTTTAGGTACCAGGGGCTTGGGATTGAATGTGAAATTCTTTAGAAACAGAAAAAAATTAGAAGTCTATTGTAATCATCTATGTCATAGATGATAGGCATATTAATTAAGGTGGGGCAGTGGAAATTGAAAGATTAAGAAAGATGAAAGAGAGATTTAGTAAGAAAACTCAACATGTGTAATAAATGCTTTAAAAGAGTGAAAGAGTGTGCTGTTAACAATTACGCCAGAACAATAGTCGTGCACTGGGGTTATTCCAGGCAAACCGGATGTATGGATACTCTAGCTGTAAGAGATATAAAATCAATGAACAGGATTTCAGAAAAGGAAAGGAGAAAGAACTATTTACCAGTCAATGATGAATCATGAATCTACCACTTATTAGTTACAATGACACTAGACAAGTTACTGCAGGTCTATACACTTCACACTTATTGTAACATGGAAACAATAAGGCTGTATGATAATTAAATAAGTGAATGCATAAAAAATTGCATGTAAAATATTTAGCATAGTAATAGAAACAAGATCTGAGCTATATAGGTATTGCCTCTTTTTTTTTTTAAAGAGGTACCAGGAATTGAACCAGGGACCTCCTACAAGGGAAGCAGGTGCTCAACCACTGAGCTATGCCCACTCCTTGTATTTACTCTTAAAAGGGGAAATACTTCATGGAGAAGGGAGAATTTGAATTGTGTGACGAGTAATGTGTGAAAAATATAAGGAGAGACTCTAATGAATAGAGATTGGATATGTTTGGGAAATGGAAAATGGTTTAGTTTGAATTGCACAAAACAGGAAGCAATGGGATACAGAACAGGAGATCTATTGGGGGAAGTACAGAAGGAACATGAAATGCAAGAAATTTAGACGTCACTCAGTAAAGAACATATCACCAGTGGATTTTCAGTGAGAGTGTTCTCTGAGAATCACCTAGAATTCAGGAGCAGAGAGTAAATGTAGTCAAAGGCCAAACAGCTATTGTGTACAGGAAGGATTACAACTGAACTCTATCTTAACCAATGGCCTTGACCTTCTGTTCACTGTGCCATATTGATTCTTTATGCAACCTGCTACTTTCCACATTGATATACTTAGACATTACTAGATAAATACATTGTTTGAAGAGGGAGCATGGTGGGATGAGTAAGGATCAAAAAGTCAGTTCTGAAGCCAACTGTTCTACCTTGTAGAAATCAAGAATCTCAATATTCTTAGCTTTAAAAGGTGATAGTGTTTGTTCAGGGTTTGGTGAATATAAAAATTCCAGTTTCCTGAAACTGTGTCTATTAAACTTCTGGGATGCTTTCCTGTTGCCATATACTTTAACATATACCGTTAAAATAAAGCCCCATTAACTAAAATAACTTGAACTTATACTTGTTCTTTGCAACCTGCAAATGTTTAATAAGTCTTAAGTGAATTAAATTATTTTTGTGGAGATTGAATGAAAAAATTTGGCTTGGTACATAGTGCAGGCTTCACATGGTGGTTATTTTATTAAAACATTAAGACCAGAAATGAGCCATCCATAGGGAAACTGCATAGTGTAGTGGGTAAAAATGCAAGGAATATGGAGACTTACTACTTGGTACAAACCTCAGCTTTGTACCTTACTAATTGTGTGACCCAAGGCAAGTTAATATATTTAAATGAAGGTAATAATGAAACTTATTTGAAGATTTAATGAGGAAATATTTGTAAAAGTGCTTAAACTGCTTCCTGAAAAACAGTAAGTGTTAGATAAATATGTTAAACAAATAAAATTAACAAACAGACAAATAAATACAAATGGCATCTTGGGACATATCAGACCAATGATATCTATCACTAACTGAGGATAGGGTCTATTATTGACTGAAGTGATGAATGCACAACTCTGTGATTATTCCAAATACCATTGATTGTATACTTTGGATGCCTTGTATGCTTTATAAATATGTATCAATAAAATTGATTTTAAAATGAAAAAAAAATAACTGAGGCTACTTGGCATAGGATGACTGTAACTGCTTGTTCTCCTATATTTCAGTCCCCTTTTTTAATATCCTTCAAGGTAAACTACTTTTGCTTCATCCAGAATATCAAATCTCATTGTTCAAACCTTTATTATTGCTTTCGTTAGCTAATGGCTGCCAAGGCAATATACCAGAAATGGGTTGGCTTTTACAATGAGTATTTATTAACTTAGAAACTTACAGTTCTGAGGCTTAGAAAAATGCTACTAAGTAAATTAAGTGCTACTTTATCTGCTTTTCAACAAATCAAGGCATCTCTAAGCTCTCTGCCCTAAGACATGGCTGCAAGCGATCCTGTACTCCAGACACATAGCAGGGCACAATGGTGGCATTTACTTGTCTCTTCCTTCTCCTCCAGGATCTGTTGCTTTTAACTTTGGCTGATCCATCTTTGGCTTTCTCTCTTATGGGTTCCACTGATTTTAGCCTCTTGCTTTGGTGGCTTTCTCTCTCCCCTTTTGTGGGTTCTTCTCTGAACTGCTGGGTCTTTTCTTTCTGTCCTGTGGCCCACTCTCTCAATATTCATCCCATTTATAAAGGACTCCAGTAAGAGAATTAAGACAACACTAGGTCACACCCTACTGAAGTAATCTAATCAAAGGCCTTAAGCGAGGTAATTTAATCACAAGGTCCCATCTACAATAGGTTTACACTCACAGGAATGGATTATCTCTAAGGATATGATCTTTTCTGGGGTACAAAAAGTCTCAAACTACTACAAGTATTTTTTTGTCCTTTTCATTACCAGCAAGACTAAGAATGAAATAGACACCAAATAAATGTCTGTGGGGCCTAATAACAGTAATATTAAGAAAGATGTACTGTGCCTGGCAAATTTTCATAATTATTGTATATTGATCAGACTGATCAGATTCTGCTCTCCTAGCTGATTGACCCCACAATAAAATTCTTTTCTCAAAATTGGAGTCGCACTATTGGATTATGTGTGCATCAGGCATAGAGCTCAGTAACAATTATTTGGCAACCCCTGCTTTAGAGTATAGGGATTGTATGTTGCTCACAGACTGAATTATAACCATGGGTAATGCTAATAGCATACTGGACTGCAGTCCTTTGGGAACACCGGACAGAGAATGGATCTTTATCCTACAATTAAATTTGTTTTGCAAAAGGAAAGAGAAATGGGGTGAGATCACATATGCTCAATTCTTTATGCCTTTATATCAAAATAAGAACTTGCAGAAGATTTTGGGAAGATGGTGATGGACTAACAAACAGAGCTAAATGCTTTCGCAAAAACAATGGAGAAAGATCCAAAAGCTGTCCAAGGGACCTGCTTTGGGGGTCAGCAAACCAGGACAGTGCTACCGAACTCCCAGGAGGGTTTGGGACAGAGAGAGAAAGCAGCCAAAATGACAAACGTGAGTTACCAAGCCCCGACAGTGGCCAAGAAGGCCCCCCATCCACCTCCACAATATTAAGCTGGGATAAAACACTTGGCCCACTGCAGCCAGTTGAGAGGGGAATAGAAATCTTCCTCCTTGTCAGCTGTTTCAAGGGAAAAGGGAGGGGAGGTCGGGGTGTTTTTCTTTAGTGAATTTGGCCAACAGAGCCCACTTTGAATCTCCAATCTGGAGATTCAACACAACAACTCAAGAAAGCCGAGAGTGAAACATCTCCATGGAAAGGTGTATCAATGATCACCATTTGCTGGCCATCTGGAAATTGCATGGACAAAAACTATTCATGCTTTCTGTATCCAGCCTCTGGGAGAAAATTTGTGCCCCATTAGTGAGTCCTTGACCTGATTCTGAAAACTTAAGCTGGGCCATTTTAAAGACTGACAATAAGTTGAACCAAATATCAAAAAAGAGCTGTGATAAAAAAGTAGGCAAGAAAGAGAAACTGGCCATTATAGTAAATTCACCAACATATCCAGATGCTTAGACATCAACAAAAATACAAGTCATTCTAGGAAAGAGGAAGGGATGGCCCACCCAAAAGAACAAACCAAATGTCCTGAAGAAATACAGGATTTAAGACAATTAATTAGTAATAATCACACAACTCTCCTAAATCACTTCAAAGATTTGAAAGAAAATATGACTAAAGAAATAAAGGATATTAAGAAGACACCGGGAGAGCATAAAGAACAATTTGAGAGCCTACAAAGAAAAGTAACAGACTTTATGACAATGGATGAGATTGAAAATACATTAGAGTCTCATAAGAGCAGATTTGAATTTCTTGAAGACAGAATTAGTGATTTTGAAGACAGAACAACTGAACTGGAAAAGATGGGAGATCAGAAACAGAAAAGAATGGAAAAAATGGAACAGGGTCTCAGGGAATTGAATTACGATGTGAAATGCACAAAAATACACAATGTGTCAGTGTTCCAGAAGGAGATGAGAATGGAAAAGGGGCAGAAAGAATGTTTGAGGAAATAATGACTGAAAACTCCCCAATCCTTATAAAGGACATAAATATCAATATCCAAGAAGGACAATGCACTCCAAACAGAATAAATCTGAATAGAACTACCCCGAGACATCTACTCTTCAGAATGGCAAATATCAGAGATAAAGAGAGGATTCTGAAAGCAGCAAGAGAAAAATCAAAGCGTCACATACCAGGGAAACTCAATAAGATTAAGTGCCAACCTCTCATCAGAAACCATGGAGGAGAGAAAAAAATGGTATGAGGTATTTAAGGTACTAAAAGAGAAAAACTGCCAGCCAAGAATTCTGTATCTGGCAAAGCTGTCCTTCAAAAATGAGGGTGAGTTCAAAGTCTTCACAGACAAACAAAAACTGATAGAATATATTACCAAAAGACCTGATTTAGAAGAGATACTTAGGGGTGCTGCAACCTGAAAGGATAAAACAAGGGCAAGAGATTTGGAGAAGAGTTTAGAAATGAAGATTTTTAGGAAGGGTAAACTAAAGGATAAGAAGACAGACAATAGAACATTATGACAACAGAGAGCCGAAGGACAAAATGGATGAAATAATGTTTTTACAGTAATAACATTGAATGATGATGGATTGAACTCCCCAATCAAAAGACAGAATGGCAGAATGGATAAAAAAAATGAGCTTTCTATATGTTGTCTACAAGAAATCCATCTCAGATATAAGGACACAACCAGGTTAAAAATGAAAGGTAAGAAAATGTATTCCATGCAAATAGTAACCAAAAAAAAAAAAAAAAAAAAAGCTGGAGTAGACCAGATAAATATAAAATAACAACATTATAGGATATGAACAATAATTTCTCGGTGGAACTGGCAAATTGTTCCTGTGATCAATATTCTGTACGTTTTTTTTTCTTACAAATTAAACATTTGCTTTTAATTGAAGAGGACTGGAGAAGAGATATATTTTCGGATACTTCATTTTTCTTGAACCCTTTCTTATTCATACTCTAATTAAAAGAATCTATCTGGAACAATAATGATTTATCATGATTACTGTTGAGCAAGATTTTGAGGTTTTCTGCTTCATAAAATTATGAGTTGGCAAATTGTTATCTGTTGTAATTCATTCCAATAAGATGGAAGAATTCCCAAATAGGAATTATCTAAAAAGAATTATCTAGAAAGAATAGGATTATCTAGAAAGAATTATGGCCTAAATGGAAATTAGATAACTAAACCAATAATTAATTTCATTCTAAGAGATTATTATGTCCAATAGTTAGAGGCGTAATATAAAAATTAGAATTATGTTGTAATTAATTTCTATTATATTTGAATTATTATTTACTTTTATAAATGTTCCTATACTATCTATTTTTTATAATTGATTATATTAAGTTTAACCTGGCCTTGCACTCTCTTTTAAAATTTGTAATTTCTTCAATCTATTTTTCTGTTTATTTCACAATTTTACAATAAAACTTTTTTTAACAGCTGATTTAAGAAACTTGCAGAAAAAGTGTAAAATTATGGTTCAGAGTGAGGGAAGGGACTCAGGCAAAACAGGCTAAACCTGAGTCACTGGACTCTGCTAAATCTTCAATTAAACCTGTATTGCCAGATTCCAAGCCAGATGATGATCTGCTCCTATCACATCAGATGCCTCTTTCAGCACCTCCTCCAAATGCAATGGAAGCTGAAATGAGACAGAGGAAGGAACCCACTAATCCTCCATAGGTCATTAATTCAGCCTTATACCCTCCACCGTGTACTAAGCGAGAAGGAACTCTCTCCCCATTCTACACCTGACAGGATACTCGACTTGGGAAATGCTCAATCCCAGGCAAGGCAATTCCCACTCAGACAATTCCCTGTAGGGCTGGATGATGAAGGCCACCCTAGAGGGTTTATACATGTACATTCTCCTTTCTCCACTTCTGATCTATATAATTGGAAAAATAATATGCCTTCTTATCCAGATGACGCTAAAAAGATGGAGAATCTTTTTACTTCCATTTTTGCTGCTTATATCCCTCTTGGGCAGATATTCAGGCCTCTTGAATACCCTGTTCACTCCCAAGGATTGCTGGATGTTTTTTTAAAAAGCCCACCAGGAGGCTGATAAAATGCAGGGATGGTAACCCAACAATCTGATTTTTACATCAGCAGCATTGGCCAAACCAGGGGTGGGGTCCAGATGGAACCCAAATCAACTCAGGGACTGCGACAAATTAGACCATTATAAAGGTATCAGAAGGGAGTCCCAAGGCCAAAGAGTTTTTTTTAAGTTCAGGAAATACAGTAAAGGCCAAAAGAGAACCTGTCTACTTTTCTCGAAAGAGTGTATGGGCAATATACTGATCTGGATCCAGAGCACCCAGATAATGAGACTAGTCAATATGACCTTCATCAAAGTGCTCCAGGTATAAAGAAATAACTATACAAATTGGAAAGGGGGATAGGGATGCCTATATCTCAGCCAGCTGAAATTTATAATAATGGAGACCAGATCCAGGAAAAACAAATGAGGCACCAAGCTGCACTGCTAGCTGCAGTCATAAACCACAACCTTCCAGGACCAGGAAAAACCTCGGTAAAAAGGATAGACAATCATGGATTAAACCCCTGGGCCCTCCCACCACAAACCAAAAAAGCCACCCCCCATTAAGGCCAAGACAGTGTACCTATTGCAAACAAGAGGGGCACTGGAAATGGGAATGTCCAAACCAACCAAAGGAAAGGGAGAAAAGAATTGCTCAGAAGTCAGCCTTGCAAATGCTCCAGCTTACTGGGAGTGGGGGTGACCAGGACTGAAGGAGCCCAGGGGCACCTTTTAACTTGCCTGTCACAAGGAGTCTTGGATAACTGTGATAGTGGAAAAGAAGCTTACTGACAGGAGCTACTTTCTTTGTTTTAAATGAAAAACAAAGCTCTCTTTCTCCAAAGCCTGTGGCTATTACTGGTGTTTCTGGGGCTATGGTCCATAAACCTTTCCTATAACCCCTCAAATGTCAACCAGGGGACTCTAATTTAAAGCACAACTTCCTTTATGTGCCTGAATGTCCTATGCCACTGCTAGGACAGGATCTGTTAACCAACCTATATGCTCAAGAGACTTTCTCTTCAGAAAGAATAAACATTGCAGTTTCTCCCGTTCAAGCATGAGCTCTTCAAGCTGCTTTACCACACTTAGATGGACTTGAGATCCCAGAAGATATCCTCCTGAAAGCAAGGCTAGATATATTGGCTGGCAATATGCCCAGGAGAGCTAGAACTGCTGAACCAATCAGGGTAAAAATTCTCCCTGAGTGGAGCAGGTATAGCTCAGAGGTTGAGCAGGTGCTTCACACATAAGAGGTCACAAGTTCTTGCCCTGGAACTTGGGGGGGGGGGGGGAAGGAAAATTTGCCCTCTGTAAAAAACTCCTGATTTAAAACAGTATCCCTTAAAAAGAGATACCAGGGAAGGTACAGTGCCATTAATAGAAGTTTTCCCTGATATCAGTTAATTTGACATTGCCAAGCTCTGTACAATACTTCTATTTTATCCATTTAGCAACCCAGTATTAATAAGGATTCATGTAGGACTTGAGGGCAATTAATCAAATAGTAGAGGACATTGGCCAGGTAGTGCCACACACTTCCACATTACTTACCACCTTATCTGGGAATTTCTGTAAAGAATAGTATTGGACTAAAAAGATGTTTGTTTTGAATGGGAGGATCCCAATAGCAATGTAAAGCAACAATATTGCAGGACTACGTTGCCACAGCAATTAAAAAATACTTCCACTCTATTGGGAGACACTCTAGCTGGAGATTTAAAAAAAATATTTTTAAAGAAGCTTTAGATTACATAAATGCTACATCAAAAATATAAGGGATTCCCATATACCTCACCCTCTCCCCCTCCCCCACTTTACCCCATTAACAACATCTTTCGTCTTTATTAGTACATTTGTTACAATTGATGAACATATATTGAATCATTGCTGCTAACCATGGTCTACAGTTTATGTTATAGTTCACACTTTGCAGCACACAGTCTTATAGGTTTTGACAAAATATATAATGGCCTGTATCCCTCATTGCAATTCATGCACGACTATTTCTATGTCCCAAAAATGCTCCATATTATACTTTTTCTTCCCTTTCCCTCCACTCAGAACTACTGGAGTCCACTGCCTTTATATCACTAATACAAGTTCTTCCATTGCTATAATAATATGTCTACTTGAGTCCATAGTTGCATCCCCCCCCCTTATGTTTGTTCAATTCTCAATCTTGAGAATTTTGGGATGGTGATGCCCACTCTGTTTCTGATTGAGAGGGGGCTTAGATCCCATAGGGCAGATGGATGGAACTGTCTTGCTTGCAGTTGTAGATACTCTCGGTTTGTTGGGATGGGTGTTGTCCATCATCAACCTTTTGCTATTTGTCCTGGGTGAGTCCAATGAACTGGAGAGTAGGTTTTGCAACACTGCTGAGATTCAGGACTCAACCGGCAGACGAACAGACCAAAGATTTAAGTCTCTGGGACATATATTTAACAAGTATGGAGCTAATTATAGGTTCAAATAAAAGTTGCAGAAGAGCCATGTGTAGGGAGATTAAAAATGAGTCTAATTCTGTTACATTGAGGAACATAAATTCCAAAGTACGGCCTACTGACAGGGTGCCAAATTCTTGAGATTGTCTGCCCTGTTTATAGTGTCTAGATATCTCTAGAGTCCTCATGAGCCTCTCTGTTTGAGGCACTGTTTATTGGGGCAGTCAATGAGATCCTGCGGAGATGAGCATAATCATTACCTCTGGAATGACCGACCTCTTGACTCACTTTGAAATCTCTTAGCCATAAAACTCATTCATGTTCAATATTTCCCCCTTTTGGTCAAGGTATTTTTATAAATGCATCACTAGTTGGTGCTAGGTAACAATCCCTCGGTGCCAGGGAAGTTCATCTCCGGGAATCATGTCACACCTTGGGGGAAG
>PVKH010002491.1:0-26856 GCA_004027955.1 Chaetophractus vellerosus
GTGACCTTACAAATTTTTGACCTGCTTTCTTCTAACAAACTCCATCTCTATTTTAGCCATCCCAATTCATAGTCGTGCTATTAACCATATTATTAATTGGAACAATTCCAACTCAAGAATCTTTCATGTTAATATTAAACCATTTGCCCATTAAACTCCTAGCCTTCTAGATTGCTCATATCTTTAAAACAATTGTAATCTCAATTTTTTTTCATATGACATTCAGTAGACATTCATTTAGTGCCAAATACATCCAGGCACTATGATGAGCTTGGAAAATATATAGCAATATGACACAATGTAATGGGTTGCATTGTGTCCCCCAAACAGTTATGTCCAAATCCTAACTCAGGATCTGTGAATGTGACCTTACTTGGAAATACGGTCTTTGTAGGTATAATTAAGGATCTAGAGATGAGCTCATCCTGGATTTTGGGTAGGCCAAAATCCAAAGACCACTGTCCTTATAAGAGAAAGGAGAAGGATATTTGAGACACAGAGACATAAAGAGGGAAGAAGACTGTGTGAAGCCAAGGCAGAGATCGGAGTTTTGCAGCCCCATGTCAAGCAACCAGAAACTAGGAGGGAAAAATGGAACAGATTCTCTTTCAGAGTCTCCCAAAAGAATGAGCCTTACTGATTTCTTGATTTAGGAATTCTGCCCTCTAGAAATGTGAGAGAATAAATTTCTGTTGTTTTAAGTCATGAAATTGGCAACTTATGCAGCAAATTATTAGAGTATATTAGTGTAGACCCCAGGATTAAATTTCTTTCTGATGATATTAAAGCTCCAGTCACAGCACATAGACTGATAAATGTTTCTCAGCCATCAAGAAGTTTCTAACCTTGTAGCAATGAGAGATAAAGACACACAATTCATTATGATAAGTACTGACAGACATGAGCATAAGACATTAAGAGAATACATTTAAAGGATACTAAAATTCATATTGTGAGAGGTAAATCAAAGAATGCTTCTTGGTGCAGATGATACATTAACTGGAACTTGAAGCACAAATAGGAAAAAAAGTAAAAAAAAGTAAAGGAGGTTATTCTAGGGAGAGGGCACAATGTGCTCTAATGCACAGAAGTCAGACAGTCCATTTCATAGCAGAGAATAAGTAACTTGATATTACTGCAGTTGAGAGATCTAGATGGTGGAATTGAGAGAGAAGGTAAGAGATCAACAAGTGCCAGATCAGGAAAAGCTTTCTTTGCTGTACAGAAGAATGTATACTAAATCAGTGGAAGACTATTGAAGGATTTCTAAAAAGGTTATGAAACTGAAAGCCACTGAGTGTACATGTTGGATGGATTGTACAAGGCATGAGACCATATAACATAGTGAAATCCATGGTGGATGATGGACTGTGGTCAACTGTACAAATATGAGAACGTTTTTTCATGAACTACAACAAATATACAATACTAATACATGGTGTTAATAATAGGATTGTTTATGGGAAATACACCAAATGTAAGCTATGGAATATAGTTAGCAGTAATATTTTGATAATGCTTTTTCATTGTTTGTAATAAAGGTGTCACAAAAATGAAAGGTGGTGGTGGGGTGATGTTTGGGAATCCTGTATTTTACACATGATTGTTTTGTAAACTCACAACTTCTGTAATAATAATAATAATAATAAAAGGAAGTCACATGGTATGATTGCATTTTACCTATAGTCATAGTAGTTTAGAGTATGGTTTAGTGCCAGAAGGTAGTATGACTAGTTTAAGGCTGTTGTCATAATCAAACAAAATCAATGAGAGTTTGACCAAAGTAGTGGCAGAGGGAAGAAGAAAATCATGTCAGCTTTAATAAATATTCAGCATGTGGAATACACAGCAGTTGATGGGTGATTGATTTAAAGAATGCAGAAGATAAAGATAAAGTAGTTGATATTCCCAGGTTTCTGGTAATTCATGTGATGGTAGAAAATGCATTCAATTTGTGGGAAATATGAGTGAACATGTCCAAGAGGCAGTTGGCATATGAATTTACAGATCAGAAAAGAGCTCTTAGATAGGAAATTTATTCCTATGTCCTTCTGTGTCGCTCACCAGCGAAGGCTTAACCCTGTGTCAATCACCTATTTACCACCCTTATCTATTCTTACAGTGAGAGTAATAAGCACTGCTGAGAAAAATAAAACAAAACAATAAAAAAATTGCAAAATCATGTGACTCAGTGATACTGTTAATTCATGGTCTTATCTCAGCTGGTCCCTCAATACCACTTGACCAATTCATTTATTTATCTTGGGCAGCTCCTATTCTTTTTTCCATCATCAAGCATTGCCAACTTTTCTACCACTGCCATCTAGCCAGCTATCAAAAGTCTATCCCCTCATTCCTAGTATACCCTCTTTTATTTTAGAAGCAAGCAAATAAAAACAAGGGGATCTTGGAGAAAAGTCCTTCAACTTTATCATGCCCCCCTTATTTATAGCTACATCCTTTCCTCAGAGGATTAAATTCCCCACCTGATATCCTCTAGTTACTATCTGGTCCTACTGCTCTTCATTTTTCCCTTTCCCTGGCATCCTTTCCATCAGACCATAAGCCTGGTCACATATCTCCCAATTTAAAATTTCCGCCCTTGATACTGAGTGTCTTTTAATTTAACTCCTATATAATGTGAAATTTCCCACCTGCTCTATGAATTCCATCTGTCCCTTCTTTTCAGGAACCTCATACTATTGATTATCTCCTCTTGTTCTTGTATATTCCACTTCTCCCTGTTAACTTGAAGCTTCCCATTAGCTTTTAATTGGGCTCAAGTTCCACATACCATTCCAGCTACTGTTGTATCTACTTTCCCCCTTACAAGCATTAACTATTATCACTTCTAGCCACTTCTTTCCTGCTCCAATAATACAGAATTTTATATTGTTGTTTCAGTGAACTATGTCTTACTTCCTTAGTTCTATGTGTAATGCCTCCTGTCTTTTAGCAGCCAAATTCCTACAATCTTTCAAGACCCTGGTAAGGCATTATTTCCTCTGGTCTTTTATTCTAGGCTGAGCTAAGTATCTTTCCTCTCATAATGATATGGCATAGGATTAAGTACTTAGGCCTTGAGGTAAAAAAAATATGAGTATAGAGAGAAATAACAGCTTTTACCAGATGCAGACGATTGTTATGATAATTAACTTAATAAAAGGTCTCTTAGCCTGAGCTTTCTAGAAAGCCTAACCTAATGGAAAAGTTTAAGTGTGAATGTTTTATTTGGGGGTATAGTCCTAGGAAGGCAAGAGTGAGGGAAAACGAAGAAAAGAAGGAGGAATGAGGCCATCAAGGAGAGAAAGCAACTGCTCTGCCATAAAACATAGAGAAAGCAAAAGAAGAATGAGCAATTTTTCTGCTGTTTTCTCTTATATGCCTGTCTTTTTTTGGTCAAGGAATTTACTCCCCCACATGTAAGGGATTAGATACCGTTTCTTGAAGCTAATGGGGAAGCTGTACCCTCTGTGGGTTTACTTTGAACAGCACATGGGTGGGATGGTCTCTTCTTGCCAGCTGTCACCCCCTGTGGAGGGCTACTTGGCCTGTGGCAGCACAACAGGCAAGATTTTATACCACACGGGTGAAGTGCAGCTTTGAGAGTGCCACTGTGACCATGAAGCAATGGAAGTGATCAAAGTAGAAGCAAGCAGGATGGCATATATCTGGGGACGCACACACTAGCATGCCTGGGAAGTACAAAGTTCAAGGCTGGACATATAGCAAGTACTTGGTGAAACAGCTAACATTATCCAATTAATATTAAAATGAGCTATTTATTTTTATGTTTACTCATTTGTAAGCTTCTTGAGGATATCTCTTATCTGTCTTTGTATGTCCAATTTCTAGCCTATCACATATTAGGCACTAGTATATGTTCATCACTTAATCCAATTGCTATAATTTAGATAAAAGCAAAATCAGGAAGAAAAATTATCTTTACTGAAAAAATGATTATTGATTCCAGTTGTGTTATTTTTCTATTTAATAACCACATAGATTTTCAAAAGTCAAAGTAATTAAGTACCAGTCCTCCGGCCAGTTTTGCCATGCCATACAGTCAAGACTCTTGTTAGCTGCTCTAAAAAACTCAAAGGATCTGCTAGTCATTGTTGTCAGTAACTGAAAAATAATAAAACTAGTAAAAAGTCGTATCCCTTTCTGATTTATTTTTCCTTCACTTTCCCCATGCCTTCGTGAAATGTGAATGTGTGCTTCTTTAGGCTCTCCAAAAGGAGTATCTTAAAACTTCATAGAATTCTGCTTCTCCTTTCCTTCTCTTCCTTTTGCCTCTTCTTTTCCTTCTCTTTTCTTTCCTTCCCTTCCATTCCCTTCCCTTGTTGTGGCTTACCTTACCTTCCTTTTTTCCTGCCCTTCTCTTCCCCATCCTTCCCATTCCGATGGTCTTGGGAATTTGGAGGTATCAGTGGGACCTCATGATTTTCAATGTATATTGATACATATGAAAATAAATATAATTGTAAACATACCTACATATAGTCTCTAGTTTCTTCCTCTAAGAGAGCCTGGGCAAATGATCCAATAGCACTTAGACTCATATATTGACTTCCGGATAGCATTTTCCACTCAAACGAACAGCATTTATTGTAAAAATGCTTTATTCTCAAGGGTGAGGCATAGTAAATGAAAGTTGAGGCTAGAGCATCTTGTGGTACTGCAAGAATGATGGGGATATGTTAAAAATAACTCAGAAGCCCAGATGATGGAATTCCCAGTGGCTCTATATGGGACAATTTTAGACCAAAATAAATAATTATAACAATGAATTATATAACACATCAAATAAAATAGGAATCTGAGTTCATACATATGAAAATGGATGAATGAATAAATAAATTCCATTAAAATTTTGATGAGGAACAGGAATTAACAGTTTCAAAATATCACTTCCCAAATACATATTAGTTACAAATAAGAAAAAGTACACATAGAGTGATGACACTTAGCAGATGCAATAGGAATCCATTGAACAGAGTGAATACCCTTAGTATGGGGTAAATGGAAATTGTCCACCACCTGATAGGCGTAGGAAGAACACAGCATCTCTTCTGTGGTATTTCTGCCAAAGATGCATAATCTAATATAAGCATGAGAGAATATTAGACAAACCCCAAATCACTGGAGTGTTATCCTAAGAAGTGTCAAGGTTATGCAAGTGAAAGAAAGGATGAGGATTGTTGTATTTGAAGGAGACTAAGAGACTAGACTAAGTGCTATGTGTTATTCTGAACTGAATCATTTTGCTATAAAGGACATTACTGTAACGTGAAATTTGACTAGTGTTTGAGAATTTGATGGATGTAATATATCAGTAGTAATTTCTTACTTTTAATGGTTTTGTTATAGTAAGATTAAAATATCTTTTTTCATAGGAAATGCAAATTAATGAGTTTGGGGCTGATAAAACTTAAATTCAAATGGTTCAGCAAATGTTGTCTGTGCTAAGCATCCAGCTTACTGCAAGTATTTTGCAATTTAAACCCTCCCCCTCCAAAAATGCATAGAGCTTAAAATTGGTGGTGCTAAATAACAAGCCCAAAGGCAAATCTGGTACAATATAGTCACTGGAGAAAGGGGACTGATGATGGATATTTTCCTTGATTTTAATATTAATGAAATTAAACTATAATAACTGTTTATTGAGAATTTGCAATGTACCAGTCACTGAACCTATATTATCACTAATCTTTACGATTATTCACCATTAAAGTCTAGGAAAGTGTGTCTGAGGAAAGTTAAGTCATGCTGCTAATAGGCGGTGCAGCTGGGATTTAAACCTCTGTCTGCCTCACCCTCTTCCTACTCAGCCTACTGGCACCACTGTCTCCTGGAGTCTGTAGCTTTCAGATGCTATAATCTGATATAGATGTTCCAAATTATTTCCATTTAGTACTAATATTTCCCCCATCAGTCTGATATATAACTGGATTTCCCAGTATTAGAGTATTGTCTTTGAAATAAGGCATTTTTTTTCCCAGAAGGCCCTAGAGAGATAACCACTAACAAATGGGATATATTTTGATGGAGAAGTAGCATAGGAGATCAATAATACCTTGGATTTTGGGGAAAAAAACAACTAGGTCACAGGGACAGACTGAGGGCCTGGGAATTAGAATTGGAAGACTGAGGTTAGAGGGCAGGGACTTTGTGGTTAGAATAAAGTCTAGCACATAATAGATACTCTATAAATTAATTGGGAATGAATGGATGAGTTAAATGGAAACAAAATAATTCCAAAGACAAAATTTGGCCTTCTCTACAATTTTGCCTAAAATAATTTGTCTTCCAGTCAATATATATTACAGATATTTGGGAGAGTACTATGGGTGCAATGAACCCAGCTCTACTAGATAACTTCTTCTTAAGTAGTACTTATTTCAGTGCAAAACATTACATATATATATATCTTTAATATATATACATTATTACATATATGTAGCAATATATATATATACACATACATATATATATATACCTGTGTATATTAATCCTAATGTAAATTTTTGTGATGACACATGATGTATGCTAACCATGGATAAAAGATAGATCATGACTGTTCATTTGCCCTATATAATTTGATTTGGCATATCTAAAATATCTTTGTCCCCTTAGAAAGCTCTTACAAAAATTTCAATGTGTTCCTGCCAGAAGATATTAACATAAATATATAAAACTATGAAATGTAAGTCAAGAACAACTTCTAAGTGTGGAACAATTCCCAAGTGTCTCCGGGTAACGCAACAGCAAAAACAAGGTTCATTTCAGTGATCAGTATTCTTATATCTAGTTACTGATGACAACAGGAAATATCACCAGGCAAAACTAAAGCCCAGAATTCCCATCAGTTTTTATGGATGGAGCCCAGCTTGTAAGTCTGCCCAGAATTGTGTGGGAATTAATTCTTTCTAGACACCATGTGTCAACCTAATTTGTGGATTTTTTCCCTTCTGAGTTATTGGCAGAGGAAATAGTAGTGTCAGTTGCATTGTTTTCTCACCTGAGCCATGGTTAGTTGATGTTCATGTTGTTATTATTAGTGACCAACATGCCAACAGAGAAATGTTGATTAAAGTTAAGTTAAAAATTTCAGAATTTTTGAAATCCTTCTTTTAAAACCCTCTGTTAATGTGATAATACCTTTTTATTTATGAGTGAAGGTAGAAGTGTTCTGTTTCTGAAATTCTATCGGTATATCTTTAATACTTCCTTTTTCTCTAAGACATTGTAGTTCCACAGCTGTATGTACATCCTTATTGTTAATCCTATAGCTAATTGTAATTTATCTGTTTATATACATATATGCTATATATTTTCCCCAGGCTTCTTATAGTGGTCATGGATAAAGATTGACTCCTTATAATATATTATTTATTTCAATTGGTGAGGTCACCAAACACCCAATAACCTACACTAGTAACTTGGGATTCAGTCTTGTCTTTTTCGTTCCCTTACCTCCAACAAGTTTACCTTATCTTACCTCCAATAATCATGTCCCATTGGTTTTGATTCCTCAATATTTCTAGAATCCATCCTCTTTATCCTTTCCTACTATCACTGCCCATCCTCAGACCCTACTTCATTCTTCTAGGTTACTTCAAGAGCCTCCTAGCTTGTCTCCCTGCATTTAGTCTTGGTCCCATCAACTCCATCCTCCACATATTTCCCAAGAAGATTTGATCCTACTTAAATCCTAAAATTGTCCACATCAATTTCTTTACAAGGAGAAACACCAATATCTTGACTATCTTGTTCAATATTGTATCCCCAGCACCCTGAACATTGCCTGGAACAAAGTAATCCTTCAACAAATATTTGTTGAAGGAATGAATATTTGGTTCTGAACCAAATATTGGGGGCTATCCTTCATACTGCACAGACCAGTCCTCAAGTGGAGTCTCTAGTAAGTTCCTTACCTAGATAGCAGCATCCACATTTCTTAGCATGGTGTGTCATGACCTTTCTGATCTGGTCACTGCCTGCAGCCCCAGTATCAGCCTCTGCCACATCACTTAATTCTATATACTCATGTAAAGACAATTATAGCACTGACACACTGGCACAATTCCATGACCTGTCCATCTGAAATACATGTTACTCTTCATTACCCTTTACCAGGAAATCTTCCCTAATCAGCCCCTTTTGGTATGTGCAGCCACACTTCTTAGGCTAAGGACGATACTCAGAACAGCCTGTGCATTGATTAGTATCTTGTTTTGTAACCATCTCTTCAGGCATCATTCACTCTCCCCAGAATGTGATGTTTGGAGAACTAGAGATCATGACTTCTTCAAATTTGTATCTTCAACACAAAGCATGGGCTTGGCACACTAAATATCAACTTGCTGCATAAAAAAATGATGTCCATATTAGAGAAAAAATTAGCAAAAGTAGGAACTCTATTGCTATTTAAGCTTTTATTGTGTTTGTCCTTTTATAATTAAGATGTTCTGTTGACTAGATAATTTTATCTTCTTTTTAGTAGTCAGAACACATTTTAACTTTTTTTGCCTTGCTCAGCAGGAATCCAGGCTTTTCTAACACTTTCTTTGCTGGCATCCATAATCAAGACATTAGCTCTCACCCATACCAATAAAATATTACCAATTATAGTAGAAATGTAAGGAGATCATTGCTTAAATTTTTGACTTAACTCTACTTTGCTAAGACTATTTGCTGGTGTTCTATATTTAGTGAACAGCACAAGCTCACTCTGACCAAGTTGCTAACACCACATTTGAAGACTTTTGTACCCAGTTTCTTTTTGTGTGGCTGTTATGTCTGTCCAGTAAATAGCATTCCTGACTGTTATTTGCAAAGCAGACTGTTTTAATACAATTTCTATATTGAAATACATTTTAAAAACAGTAGTATTCCTTGCACAAATAGATAGTTACAGAAAAACATGTTTAAATGTTTTCAATATTCAGTGGAATATGGAATGCTTAACTTGGGTATTTATCGTACCTGCAAGAATTCCCATGGGCATAATATCCAAGGGCAAGGAAGTTTAAGTCACTTGCACTAAGGCTGATGATGAAGACCTAGTTGAATGCAGAGAGTCTCTTTGTGAGCATGGTTGCTGTTTTTGTTAGAGGTAATTGATGGTCAGTCGGGACTGGCTTTGTCACTTTTATTCTATTGAACTTAGCCTGATGGGTATCTTATTAGCTATGGAGATGCTACCTCTGTGTCCCACAGCACATTTCAATTAATTATTCCCTTTGGACAAGTGATTGAGTTCCCCTGTAATACCTTTAGTGGAAGCTGTGATGATAAACCGAGAAAGCTCAGGATGGAAGAGCAAAGTATTTATTTTTAATGCAGCTTCCCTGTATCAGGTGAACCTCTGTGCTTATGGGTCAAATGCAAGAGTCACACTGAGTGAATTTCTATGAGATGATCAGGGAGTGGAGTTTTTTCATGCTTTGATTCCTTAGCCATCAGTCCTCAAATGTATGTGCTGTTAACAGGCTTGTAATGCAGCCTTTCTGACAACTGGTGTCATGGAATAGTTAGCCTCCAGGAAGTTGGGTATTTTTCTTCAAATTGCATATAAAAGTTTCCTTTTTATGATATTTAAGACACTGATAAGTCTATCAACTCAAGCCCCTGTCTGTCCACCATGGAGAAAGTGCTCATTAAAGTATTAGATTACACTTCTGAATAGGATTGAGCTAGTTACTATGATAATAAATCATCATATTGTGGAATTTATATTTTGGGAATCTCTTTATCCTTCCTCAAACTTTCCATATTTGGGTCTTGAGAAAATGTTATTAGTAAATCAAATCAAGAAACCCAACATTGCTATTGATGTTGGAACCAAGCATTGAAAATCAAAATCATAAAACTGTACTTTATTAAGATTGTATTTCATTTTAGAAAATGTACAAGTAGCTCACATCACACATTGATGCATTCTTTATTCCTCGTTGTTCTATTTTTAAAATTCAAAAAGAATTTCTAAATTATGAGTATTTCAATGAATATGAGTCTTGATCATGGCTCTGCTCCTAAGTAGCTGGAGAAATGTGGGTAAGGTTTCTTTAATATCCATTCCAGTTTGTCTTATGAGTTTATGACATTATGCTCCTTAGGACCCCAGAAGATATAGTATAGTTGGGGAATGAATCATGTCCCCATAAAAAGCATGTTCAGATCTCAATCCCTAGTCCTGTGGGTGTGAACCCATTTGTAAATAGAACCTTTGAAGATGGTGGTACTTACAGGGTGTCTGTAAAGTGTGGCCGAAATCGTTAAAAACAAAGGAAATTGGACACAGAGAGAGAAACCATGGGAGAAGCAAGAAGCCAGAAGTCAATGGAACCTGGAAGAGAAAGGAGAGGGTATTGCCATAGGAAGGAAAAGTCAAGGATCCCCAAGGATCATTGGCAGTCAGCCCCAGAATGCCACAGTCTTTGGGACAAAAGCATAGTGTTGCCAACACTTGAATTTTGGACTTCTCCTAGCCTCAAAACTTGGAGGCAATAAATTTTCCATTGTTTAAGGCAACCCACTGAATGGTATCTGTTTTAGGAAACTAAAACGAGTATATTACCTATACAGTCCCAACATCGCATGATGTCTCTGCAGTAATTAATTATTTAATTGCTATGAAATTCTGGTCTGCTTTTTCTGGTTTCTGAAACAGCTTCTTCTTAAGAAATAGTAAAATAAGATACCTAACAAGGTCTTAGAAAACATACAGGTTGTTGGCATCATTGAAAGTCTTATTACATGCCTACCCTGACCAGTCAGGATGTTACACATACTAGGAGCTCAATGGATGAACCAAGCAAGGAGTATGGTTCTAAAAACCTATCCAACTCAAGCAAGATGAACTATCTAATACATATACCAACCACCTAACATGTAGCAATAAGGGAATTTTTTTCCTTTAAAGAAGATCTTCTTTTAAAATAATTGACTATACATCTAAAAGTAAGGGTAGGATACCCCCAAACAATTGTATTATTCAATTTAGGCTGGAATATAAAAATTTATAAAATAGCTACCACATGCCTGACTTTTGGCTAATTATTGGAGCTATAAAAATATGTAAGGTAAGCTGCCTTTAAAGAGATTATAATCCAGTTGGTCAATAAAGTCACCTGAGGGTGTTTTAAAACAATATGGAAATATTATAAACATTTTTTAGATATTGTGTCTTTCATCACTGTAAGATCTGTTGTCTTGTACGTACAGTGACATTTTCTTCCATATGATCCCCCATCGTGTTATTTTTTTCATTTTATCTTCAAAGAAGCTTTAGGTTATAGAAAAGTCACATAGAAAATAGAGGGGATTCCCATATACCCAATGCCTCCCCCATTTCCACTCTCCTCCATTAATAACATTTTACATGTGGTTGGTACATTTGTTACAATTGATGTACAAATTTTGAAGCATTGCTACTAACCATGGTCTATAGTTTACATTATTGTTTACATTTTGGACCGTACACTTTTATAGTTTTTTTTTTTATTATATGTCCCCCCCCTTTCTGCTTGTTCTTGCTGTGTTCATTTTTGCCTTCTTCTGTGTCTGCCTGTCTCTCCCCACACTGCGGCGACCCGCCCAGTGAGCTTACCACGCGGCGGCCTTGCCTGCTTGCGGGCGGCTTGCCCTGCTCGTGGCGGCTTTGCCCTACCCGTGGCAGCTTTTTTTGCCCTGCCCACGGCAGCTTTGCCCTCCCCATGGCAGCTTTTGCCTTCTCAAGGTGGTCTGCCCGCTCAAGGAGGCCCCAGGAACCCAACCCAGGGCCTCCCACGTGGTAAACCAGTGCCCTACCAATTGAGCTACAGTTGGCCCCACTTTTATAGGTTTTGATGAAATTTAAAATGGCCTGTATCTGTTCTTACAAGATCATGCAGAACAATTCTAAAGCCCTAAAAATGCCCTATTTTTCATCTATTCTACTCTTTCCTCCCCCTCCTTTTGGAACCACTAAGTTTTAATTTTTGAAGAATAAGATTCATAGTTACTTGCAATAATATTGAGGTCTTGGTATTGGTCTGTTTTCTTTTATTAGGCACTGCCTATGTTCTCAAGAGGTTCCTGCCCCTCTAATTGAGAACATAGCAGGACTCCCGAAGATGGTAGTTTAATATTTTCTTGTTTATTATGCGGGTCTCCACCCACTGATTAACACACTATGACAAGATGAACATCTACATATTCCATAGAAGACTGCCCCAGGTGCTCCCTATCCTGTATATCCCCCCACTCCTGATGCCCTACACCAGTAACTCTCCCCTGCCATATTTGCCAAAAGAACATCCCCAACATTGTTGTTTTAACCACAAAGCTGCACATCCCTGGAGTTCACCTGTTCCTACCCCAACCCTCTCCCTAGTTCCATGGATAGTCCAACCAGACACCCCCACCCTACTCCCCCTCACAGACCAGCACTGCCAAACCCAATCACATCACTGCACCACTTTTATGCCCATCCACTGCCCAACCACAACTTTCCACCTTATAGATTTTGCCCATATGGCTTCGGCTCACCACCTTTTTTGTATTTAATTTGTATTTTTAAAACTATTATTGTTTCATCTTCTTGTTTATTTTATTTGGTTAATTTGTTGGCTCCATTTTTGGAGAGGTTTTGGATCACAAATGTGTCACAACTGTGGCAGGGGAGTAGCGCTGGTGCAGGATGTTGGTGATGGGGGGATGAGTGGGGAGGGGTTCCCCTGGAACTCATCTAAGGCATATGAATATGTTTAAGTGTTCATGGGGCATTGTTTAGGTGGGTGGAGATAAACACAGTAACCGAAAAAATATTGAATTCCCATTCTGGGGAATTCTACTACATTCTCTAATAGAATGGCAAGAATCCCCCAAGTACAAGGGCAGTGCTTAGTGAAGGAAGACAGACCATTATGCCAGGCCCTTGATATTAGTGTTTGTACTTATGAACCTTTTCTTGTGAAATTGAAACTTAGCCTAGTATTATATATTGGCTAAGAGTTACCTCCTGAAAACCTCCTTGTTGGTCAAATGTGGCCTCTCTCTAACCCAAACTCAGCATATAAATGTACTACCTTTCCCCCAGCATGGGGCATGATTCCCGGGATGGGCCTACCTGGCACAGAGGGCTTATTACCAAAAGCTAAATGGCAATGCATCTGGAAAAAGACCTTGACCAAAAGGGGGAAATATTAAATACAAATTTATTTTGTACTTATGGCTAAGATATTTTAAAGTGAGTAGGGAGGTCATTCCAGAGGTTACACTTATACAAATCTCAGTAGGATCTCATTGACTGCTACAGTAAACAGTGCCTCAAGTAGCAGGGCTCCTGAGGGCTCTAGAGACATCCAGACACTACAAGGAGGACAGACAAGCTTAGGAATTTTGCACCCTGTCACTAGGACATATTTTGGAATTTATGCTTACCAGTGGAACAGAGTTAGATGCATTAAAATTTTCCCTACACGTGGTTCTTCCGCCTCTTTCATTTGAACCCATATTTAGCACTATGCTTGATAAATATTTGTTCCAGAGACTTAAATCTTTGGTCTGTCATGTGCCAGTTGAGCCCTGAATTTCAACAGAGTTGCAACACTTACTCTCCAGTTCATTGGACTGACCCAGGACAACTAACAAGGAGATGATGATGGACAATGCCCATCCCAAGGAACAGAGTGTGCCTGCAACTGCAAGCAAGATAGTTCCATCCATCTGACCCCATGGGATCTAAGCTCCCTCTCAATTAGAAACAGAATGGACATTACCATCCCCAAATCCTCAAGATTAGGGAATGAACAATGGACTAAAGTAGACTTATTATTATTTTATCATAGACTTATTATTATTCTAGCAATGGAAGAACTTTTATCATTGATATAAAAGTCAGTGGCCAGCAGAAATTCTGAGGAGAAGGAGAAGGAAGAATAGGAATAATACGGGGAAATTTTCAGGACATTGGAATTGTCCTGCATGACATTTCAATGACAGGTACAAGCCATTATATATTTTGTCATAACCTACAAAATTATGCAGGACAGAGTGTAAACTATAATGTAAACTATAGTCCACGGTTAGTAGCAATGCTTCAATATGTGTTCATCAATTGAAACAAATGTACCACACTAATGAAAGATGTTGTTAATGGGAAAGTGTGGGAGGGGAAGGGGGCGGGGCATATAGGAATACCATATTTTTTATGTAACATTTACATACTCTAAAATTCTTTAATAATAAAAAAGATAAAATTAAATTAAAAACAAAAAACCAGCATGGTAACTTCAATGTTAGAGGCATCTTCAGGAATCCATGCAAGCAGAAAGAACAGGCCTTCGGTCAATATGGAGGATAGGTTGGATAGGGGACTCAGGAGGGACTCTAAGAGTGATAATTTTGAAGACACACTTTGAAGAACATGCAGGAGTTTGCCAGGTTGGATGCATGTTTCAGTATATGTGGCAAAGTTTGCATATACATATCAGTATGATTATGAGTATGGATGTGGAGGGAGCAGACCAAGAGAGAGGCAAATAGCTTGAGTCAAAGAAGGAGCATATAAACCAATTTTATATTTTAATTGAATATAGCAATTAAACGGATGGGTATAGAGTGGAGAAAATATCTGAATTGCTATATTTTTCAAATAATTTGTTTTGCAGTCATATAGATCCAGTTGCAAATAACTCAACTCTGCAAAAGCAAATGCATTTTTGATAGAAATGCAATATAATTAAGAAGTCCAAATGGCACATGACTCTACTAACCAAACATAATGTTATCATGCATACTTTTCCTTATACAATACTTTCCTTTGCATATATAAAATAATTATTACTTTATTACTTAGATAAGTATTCCAATCACATCACATCGAATTTGGAAAGTAAATAAAAAAAGAGAAATTTACCACTATAGCATGATGGTTTTCATTTTGGAATGTTTCCTTCCATTACTTTAAATTTAATTTTTTAAGTTTATATACAAAAAAAAATCACTATTTTTGGTGTACAGTTCAGTGAATTTTTTGTCATTTTAAAAACAATTTATTGAAGTATATCATTCATACATGAACATGCAAAAACAATAAGTATTTAGTAAACATTGTGAACTTGCAAAATAAACATGCATAACATCATACAGGGCTCCCATACTTCACCCCACCACAAATACTTTGCATTGTTGTGAAACATTTGTTAACAAATTATGAGGGGGCTGGCTCCATAGCCCAGTGGCTAGGGCGCCGGCATACCACATGGGAGGCCCCGAGATCAATTCCCGGGGACCTCTCCTAGCGGGCAGACTGCCTTGAGAATGGCAAGCCGCCATGGGTGGGCCGGAGCCGCCGTGGGCAGGGCAAGAAGCTGCCACGGACATGGCAAGAGCCGCCACGGGCAGGGCAGGTCGTCCACGGATGGAGCACAGCCAGTCACCGGCGAAATGAAAGCCAGCAGTGAACTGACGCAGAGACCGCCCACAAGTGGGGAAAGCCGCGCCTGTGCAGTGACCACTCTCGGCGTGTTGCCGCAGCGGGGGGAAGGGGAGATATGTAAGAAAATAAATAAATCTTTAAAAAAAAAAAACAAATTATGAAAGGGTATGGTCAAACTATTACTACCAACTATAGTCCCTATCTTACTCCCCTATACTTTTTTTTTAAGGAGTTATTTACTTACTTTTATCCATTTTTACCCCCCGCCCCTTGTTTTTGCTGTGTTTGTGTGCATTCACTGGGTGATTCTCTGTGCTCATTTCCTTCCCTCTCTTCTAATCTTTCTCCTCCTGTCTTCACTGGGATTCGATCCTCGGAACCTCCAATTTGGGAGAGACACATCCTACTGCCTGCGTCACCTTAGTAGGATGTCTCATCTCGGCTCTCCCTTGTGTCACTTTCCTGTTACGTCATCATCTTGCTGCATAGCTCGCAGGGCCTGGCGGCTCACTCGCGTGCAGGGCCTGGGGGGCTCACCCACTCATGGGGCCTGGCGGCACACACACACACAGGGCCTGACGGCACACCTGCTTATGGGGCCTGGCAGCCCACACGCCTTCTGTATGGTTCTTTTTTAAATTTTTACCGGGAAGTCCTGGGGATTGAACCCAGGTCCCTCTATATGGGAGATGGACACCCAGCCACTTGAGCCACATCCATTCTCCTGCTATATCTCTTAAAAGATACCTAGAGTTACAGTCATTTCCTATACAGGTTGGCCATATAATAAATCAGGCTTTGTTTATCACCAGCATTCGAAAAACCAGACCTAGGGAGACAAACTAGGTCTGGGGACACATGCATGGTTTCTAATATAGTGAATATTTAGCCTACCCTGATTATCACAAAATCAGGACAGCGAGAATATTCACACAATTCGATGAATTTTGACAAATGCATAGTCATGTAACCACCATGATAATCAAGATACAGAACAGTTCCATCAGCCCCCCCACCCAAAATTCCCTTATGATATCTCTTTATAGCCAAACCTTTCTCTCACTAACCTCTAGCAACTACTAATCTGTTTCTGCCCCTATAGATTTGCCTTTTCTAGAATGGCACGCAAATGGACTCACACATTTTGTAGCAATTTGCATCTAGCTTTCTTCATTTTGAATAATGCTTTTGAGATTTGTCCATATGGTTGTATGTATCAAGAGTTCATGGCAGGAAGTGGATGTGGCTCAGGTGGTAGAGCACCTGCTTCCCATATGGGAAGTCCCAGTTCGGTTCCTGGTGCCTTCTAAAAAAAAACCAAGAAAACAAACAACAAGCAAACAAACGAAAAAACCAACTCAGCAGAGCCATGTGGCTCACTGCTTGAGTGCTGGCTTCCCACATAAGGGTTTCAATGACAGGTACCTAAAAAAATAAAAATAAAATAGTTAATTGTTTTGTGTTTCTTGGAATTCATTATATGTCTATACCACTTTTAGTTTACCATTCATCAATTTAAGTAAATTTGAATTACTTCCATTTTTTGGAGATTGTAAGTGGTAAGAGCATGTTTAACTTTATAAGAAATTGGCAATTTTATTTCTCCAAAGACCCAACTAATCATATATGAGAGTTCTATGCTTCATATCTTCATTAGCACTTGATATTGTCATTTTTTAAGGTATCCAATAAGTGATTTTAGAGTGGTTTTAAGTTGCATTTCCTTAATGATGAATGATGTTGAACAGCATTTCATATGCTTATTTGCTATCAGTTGTCTTCTTTGGTGAAATGTCTGTTCAAATCCTTTGCCCACTTTTTAAATAGTGGTTGTTTTCTTTCAGTTGAGTTTTGAAAGTTTTCTACATAGTCTCAATGCAGGTCATTTTTTGGATATGTGATTTGCAAATAGTTTCTCTCAGCAGGAACTTATTTTTTTTCATTCTCTTAATATTATCTTTTGCAAAGCCAAGATTTAATTTTGCTGAAATCCAATTTATCAATTTTCTTATGTTTAAATATGATGATTTTGGTTCTAGTCCTTCACTTTAAGAAATGCCTTTTTACATATTTGTAACTATAGAATGCATATGGTTTTTAATTCTCCATTTCATTAAATATTATATCAAAAGCAACTTTTGGTGTTACTATATCTTTTCACATTCTTTGTTGAATTTAACACACTTTTCCATAAAGAGAGGATAATAATAAAAGTACTCTTTCAACACAAAGTTATTGAATGCCTACAATGTATAGTACATTATCATAGCAAGCAAAGCAAGCATACTCCTTGTATTCACATAAAAAATGCAGACTACCTAGTTCTTCTGAAAATGCTGAATCGATTTGAGGTACAGATTCCCAATATTTTTCACATGTTTCCATCACTCAATTTTGAAAAACATTAATTGCTTGGAAATTAATAATAATAGACATTATTTCATAATTAAATTAAACTTATTGGATATTTAGTTTGTTTCGTGTTTCATGTGTAATAAATAATTATGTTAAAATGTGATTTCATGAGTTTTCAATAAAATCCACCAATACAGATGAAAATTAATGGATTGGTAGAGAGATCCATACATATAGGAAATTCATGAAAACAAATTACATTTGTTTTGAACAAACCATTCAGCAGTTAACAGCAATGTTCAGATTGTCAAAAAGTATTAGAATTTTTTTTATTTACCAAACTTGAGACCACATTTATAGAAATTAAATAACTGTTTCTTTTCATGACTCACTCAGAGGAATAGTATGAATGAAACTGATATTGTGTTCCTGAGAATGTCTTAATGCAATTTCAAAATGCTGGAGCTATGTGGGATGTGGAATAAAACAGGCTGAAGTAACCATTTAATAATAAAGTACAGGAGAACTTCCCAGCCAAGCAAATGACAACCTTTCAACAGAAATTGTAGCCCCAGCAGTACACTGTATTTGTTTCTGAGCTTGTAACTCTATATTCAGTCTCAGTGATAGGAGAGCAGAATACCCTGGAGAGTAGACTAAAGGTACTTGAGTACTATGATTGGATCCAAAATGAAGGATTAGAATGGCACATTAATACAAGCCCATTCCCATAGTTGACATTACCACTGCCTCAGTCTTTGCCAACATAGCACATTTATGACTTGGTTATCTGCATCCTGATACTGGAAACTCCTTAATTGGCTTAAAAGAATATACCGACAGAGAATGAAGCAAATTTTATTTGAGTAAGCTATTGCTGGTCTCTTACGTCACACAAATATGCATAGCGAATCTTTCTAGGAAAAAATGAACAATTTCCAGAACTTAAGCATTAATGGAATAAAATATTCAAATAAATGATGTGTGGATATAATCCAAGTACCTGTTTCTATTTACCATAAACTTTAAAAAGGTATAAAAGTGAGGAGTGGTAGGTTTACAAAATATACACATTTTATTATAAATATATATTCAATATCTGGTTTTCATATCACAATCACTAGATCCTTTTAAAATAGTTATTTTCACCAAGTTCCAAGATATTCTCTCAAAACTGTGAGTTCAATGCTTTGGAAGCCTCAAAAATATTTCCAGGCTTCCAGCTGCCAATTTTAATTGTTATTTACTCCTTTGTCAGGACTAAAGACACAGCCAATTTATCCAACAAATTCCCACTAGTTCTTAAAAATATAAAAGCTAATCAGCTCACCAGAAGGAAAAGGAGAGAGGAATTAACCTTACTATATGCTGAGTACAAGCAGTTTTGCATGGTTCCTCTTATTTGACTCGATTGACATAAGCATAAACATTATTTTAGGAAGGATGAAACAGGCACTGTAACCCCAAAGGCACCCCTTTTTTTCCTTGACATCATGTCACCTCCCAAGATAATGGAAAAAATAAACGATTCTGTTTTGATGGAGTGAGATCATTTGATCTCATGAATGTTTTATTAATTGGTGTCAGAAATAAAACTACAATGCCACACCATTACAATACTCCTTGTCAACCTTTGAAAGATACTAATATAATGAATGTGATACTTAATACATTTGCAAGATGAATATGTCCAAATGGTTGTTCATAACACTTTGGAAAAAAACGTGATCTCCTCATTACTTCAAGCAGTTGTCCACAAATTAATCAATCTTTCTCTCGATATTTATCAATCAAATAGTATGCCACAGGTGCTTTAATCATATTATTATTCTTTTACCCCATCAGGATTTTGTGATTTCTGATTTACGAAAGGCTTAAGATGTGAAGTTGACACAGGGAGCCTGAGGATCGGAGGAGAGGAATGATTTTATCTAGAGCAGCTTGATGCAAAATCCTTGACTTTGCCTTTGTGGTTTTTATCTAGATGGTTACCTAATTGTTCAATCTCCAGCATACGCTTTCCACCTTAACTTTTTACATTTCACCTCTAACAGATCATCACAGCAATTCCACTGGAAACTCACCTTTTCTTTCTTATACCTGGCTCATCATTTTCCCTCTCCAGGCTAGTATCTGATTTAATCTCCCAGTTTTTCTTTAATTGGCATTGGCAACATGTGGTCTCTGATAAAAAGCATATTTTCTTCCGAGATTGCAATCATCAGTTGGGCTAATTTTTCTTGGCCCCTCCACCAAGCTGAACTTCTTCGAGAAAAGAAACAGCAGCTTGTGGTTTACTAAATGCCAGGGAGCTGAACTTAAAAAAAAAAGAGAGAAAAAAGTCACACAGGAAAACAACTTAAAAATACATTTAGAAAGCATGTGTGCCTGTGTGTGTATGCATAGACTTGCATCAATCACTCGCTTCACTTATAATATATATGCAGAACTAATCAGTATATGCAGAATTCTTAAAGGGCACGATTTTTTACCCATAGCCTATTTATTCCAAACATAGCTAAATGAGGAGACCAAATATAGAAAGCGCTGCTCCAGGGGCCCTACGGCCTATATAAAATTTAAACTCAAATGATTTGCAAAATCACTACTAAGACAGCTTGCTCATACTGTCAGCGTGCCAGCACCAGAAGCTTGTCGTGTATTTTTGTCTTGGCAGATGCACATTCTGTTATAAAGGTCTGTTCATCTGATGCCTTCCTTGTTTTCAGGTAATGCTTAGTCCCTTCTTGCAGAGGAAAGAGGGTTGTGAACCCCTGTCGCTGCTCCACGCCCTGTGGGAGACAGTCTCTGCATTCTGACTCTGACGGTGGGGCTGGTGTCCTGGTTTACTTCCTTTAAGAATTCACTTCTGCTCCATAAAACTACAGGTCATGGGCTTTCTCATTCCTTCCTTTTTATGTGATTTAATTTTTATTTACAATGTTTGCCAGGCAGAGGGAAGCAAACCAGTGTCAGAAAATATCAAGATTACATTACTTTAAAAGTCACCTTAGTTTTAAGACAAAGCTATTTTTTTTTTAATAAGATTAAAACATGGTTTCCTAAACTGATTAGCATAGTTTTTAAGCCACTCTGAAGTGTTTGTTAGGCTTTGCATGCTGGTCTCCATATGCCTCTTTTCAATTACATGTGCCGCCACAAGTATGGCTAAACGAAACGCTTCTTTAAAAACAGAAAGCAAACTGTTAGGCTTTGTGCAGTGTAACTAGTTAGAGTGCGACATCTCAAACTGCCCTGAATTCATCACCAAACTGCTAAATGTTCTGTTTGCAAAAATAGCCATTAAAATGTAACTTTCAAATTAGATACTCTGTGGAATTAAAGGGGTGATATGGGAATTAGAAGGAATTAAAATAACCTGAAATGGAGTTCAGACCACAGTTGTCCTGGATGCTATCTGTGAAGGAGTTTAATGTTTGATGGCAGTAATGGTAATAACAAAAATAATAATAATGATAACAACAAGAATACCATCTAGAGTTTACTGAGCATTTCTTATGTGCCAAGGATGAGTCTAAAATCTTCATTATACAGTGTATTAAAGTAGTGACACAATTAATCATCATGACAACTCTACAAGGTCGGTACTACAATTTTACATATTAGGAAACAGAGGCAAAGACCATTAGTAGTTTTCCCGAAAGCAAGCAGCTAGGAAGTGGCATGGTTAAGATCAAGACCATGTAGTCTGGCTCGAGAGTTTTCATTTTAAGGTTACCTGGAGAAACATGTGAGGATTCCACTAGGCAGCCCTTTGTACCTCTGTGTTTGTGTTGTTATAACGGATCATATTAGTAGATTTCAAATTCTCTTATATCACCCACCAGAGTGTCAATTACATAAGAGTACTTGTGAAATGAACGAATGAACTAATTAATATCTTACCTTTTGGGAAATGCCATAGAGAAACCAATTAAGACATCCATTGGACAAAACAAAACAAAACAAACAAACAAGTAAACAAAACAACATGGGAAACATATTCAGCTTCTCATATACTCATACAGTAGATTACGAGGCAGTGCAATATGGTAGAAAAATACAGACACACACAAATTTTAGGGTCAGAAACTCAAGTTCTATTCCTAGCTCCAGTGTAGCCACAAAGTCACCATTTGATTTTATTTGGTCACTTCAGTTTAGGCCTCACTTTCTCTATTTAGAAGACAACCACTTTTAATTTTGAAGTTATGTAATGTTTTCAATCAATTGCATTATAACTCAGAGTTCATTTTTCTTTTTTGAGAAGAGAGGTGCAGAGTGTTCGTGGAATAGTTCTAATTTACCTATTTATGAGCATTGAAATGCTATAAAAGGAACATGACTTCTAAGAAAGTAGGACAGATATTATATTTTTTGTAAATAAGTGAAGGAAGCCATTTAGTGAATAGCAGATGTTTTTCGGTTCAATAGTATATAAGACATTGTAGAAGATCCACTAAAATATATAGGCAAAAGTTATTAATTTTGAACACCAAAATGTAATGCTTTAGAATCATCACCAAATTCAGTTGTCCTTCTCTTTATACAATTACTGTGTTTCTGTAAACATTGTAGACATTTAGCCAATTATAAAATGAGTGATACTTTGAACACACTAGGAATACTGGTTATTTAATGGAAATTTATAGAGAAGTCACATTTGATAAATGCATTTTCAACTTTAAGGGTTCATTGAAGTGAATTTTTACTTAGCAAATAAAGTTGGGGTTCAGAATAATATAAACTAAAATCTGCAGGCCCTATATCTACAGAAAATGTGGAAGGCAGCCCGAAGGTGGTTTTACTTATTTCTGGAACAAGATTTTGAGTTACAGGTATACCTGGCCATACGAAATCCAGACACATGGAAAACCAGATTTATACATATGAAACATTATTTTAAGGGTTCTCTGAACACCAATGCCATCATCCATCAACGTGAAGCTTCTTCTACAAATGTGCACACATTTCATGAAAGGATTTATAATCCAGCCAATACGGTAGATTTTGAATGTGTTACAGAAAGGACAGATTTACAGGAGACAATCTGCCTTCATGATGATTGCATATTGTGGCATTTCTAGTCCATATGGATCAGTAAGACTTGGATAGCAGGCATTTGACCTTCAAAATCATGCAAATGTGAAACCAGACTTCCACTCTTACAGCTGGGAACGTCAGTGGGACTTCTTCAGCTTAGTCAGGAGGCATTGATTAAAACACAATTTGACTTCTAAAATTATTGTTTTTTAAAATGCTATATTTCCCCTCATGGAGAGAGTTAGTCTTTTGCTCCCCTCAGCCACATTCCCTCCAGCTAACCTTCGCTCATTAGCACCCAGAACTCAAATGCTGATCATTTAAGAGAGAACTTGCTAACTCAGAGCCACGGGCTAACTCGAAACAAGACTTCAAACCTTTTTGTTCATGCCATAATTAATCTCAAGTAATAACTTCTGAAAACCTTTGAAAAGGTCTGAGCGTGGCTTTCTGTCAGATGCCTAAGGAAACTGTACATTTTCTTACTGTGAAAACTTGATCATGGTGGATATAATCAGTCTGTTTATCTGGCAATGTTAATTTTCTGGGTTTACAGTATAACAATTCTCCAAGATTATTGGAACAGAATCACAAGAAGTTATATTTATTTATCGGCCAATTTTTTTCTTTTGCATTTAAGAATTCAGTGCAAAATGGTATCACATTTTCTAGAGTGCAGACGAGACTGTGCTTGAATAATTGCATTTTGCCAAAGCAAAAGAAATAAAGATTGTGAGAAAAGTTTCAACAGTTTCCCTCTTTGTGATGTAAGCCTCTGAGAACTCTACAGGGCGAGGCAGACTGGAAGAAGCTATAGGCATCCTGAGACCACATTCTGCCAAGGTGAAGTTAACAAGCAAAGCTCAATCATAAAAGGGGGAAAAAAATAGATCTGTGCATAGTCCCTGATTCTTAAGAGGCAAAGTGGGATTTTTCATTTCATTCTTGCACTTCCAACCACCTCAGTTACTCCAATACCTTCTTTAAAGGTATTGACTCTGTATATGGCTTAGAAGATTCTGGTCTTGATATACTTGGTCTTTTGGCCACAAGCCTTAAATAATTTGTTTGCTATTTTGCTCATCCCTGCTTTGAGATTGTGCTTCTAGCAACTCATTTTAAACTTATTACAAACTCTTCATTGATAAAGAATAAATCCCCTTATATTGCCCAGTTCTTGTCTCATAATTCAATTTAACCTTTTCTAAAATAAAAATGTCTGTCTAGCTTTCATCAGCTGTAAATTTTAGGTTATACAAAGTTTAGAGTCTCCAATTGCTTATGATTATGGCAGTGCTTTTCAGGTTCACTTCTGAAGGGCATGAGTGTCCAGTATACCCAGATTCCAAGGCACCAAATAATCACAAAAGCTAATATTTGTTAAGAACTTACTATGTGCCACTTGCAAATCTAGGTCCTACCTGTACTCCTGCTCGTTTCATCATCGTAGCAACCCCATGATGAAGTAGATAGGAAAATCATCCTCATTTTAGAACTGATGAAACTGAGGCAAAAAAAAGCTAAGCAATTGCCAAAGGTCCATCTTTGGCTGTATTTGACCCTCATGAACCTACGTTTGAACCCAAGCAGTCTTTCCCAAGGGCTGGAAATCTTCACCATTAAGCTTGTCCATTGGGAAAAGAGACAATGTACTGATGGGTGTTTACTCTTGTTGTTTATGGACTTGCTGAATTGTTATCTTCATTTCAAAAGTACGAGTGGGAAATTGAAAATCCCCATCAATTATAAATTCATGATAGCCCAGCACCTTTATTTACCAAATATAGATACCAGCAACTGGAAATGTGATAAATAGAAGTGACTCATAATAGGCAAATCCTATTCTTTCTTGAGAGCTCAGTTTCCCAGTATATAAAATGAAGAGTTGGAATAGATAAGCTTTAAGGTCCCTTCCAGAGCTGACATTTTGTGACCTTATGATGAATCTTTGATGGTAGGGACCACAACTGTGTTTAAGAATATTGTTTTTATTTTTAAAATGTTGTATATACAAACATCACTCAAAAAAAGAAGTGTCTAGACTGCTTATTGTGTTTCATTTTAGATAAAAGAGCCATATTGGGAAAACTTCAATTTTAGCACACCAAAGCCACAACAGAGTTCAGTGGAGAAGCCAGGAGGAATGTAACTTCTACTCCTGTGGTGTGGTATGTTTAAAAAAAAAAAAAAAAAAAAAAAAGGCCATATAGAAGAGAAATCGGAAATTCATTTCTGTAATTTTTCCCTACCCTTAGTATATTCCTATTTGTATACTGTATCAACCTAAAATGGTCTTGCCTATCACACATACATATTTTGCATCCCCCATGGCAAATTGTAGTCTTAAGGTTATTAATATCTAGGGCACTTGCTATCTCTAAATATTTTGGGGTCTTGAACATTCTCTTAAGACAATTACACATGAATATATGCACACAACACTTAGCATGCAATTTTACTAGGTTCCAGGACCCCATGTTTGACATTTGAGCACATTGTCTCTTACTTGGAGACTTTTTATGGTCTCCGCACTTAGCAAAGAGCCAGTCATGACAAGAGCAAGACTCTTTCCCCTGGAGACATATCATCATGCATGAGTGAGGGGGATCCCTGGAAAAAATATTCTGTTTTTGTGTATGTATAAAGAAAATAGCCAGCAGAATTACAAGGGCGTCTCTAACACAAAATGAAAGAAAAGAGAGTTTTCTAAGAATGAAAATAGTCAGGTGGCTGCTGATAAGCCTGGATCCAAGAAGGGGAACTGCTTGCTAATGGTAAAAAAATATTTGGTCCATGAAACTTGTGTTACCTTACCCTTACCTTTACTTCCAGTGTCAACAGATCCCCAAAGGTTCTGTTCTAACTTTGGCGCATAAGTAAATAGAGTCCTACCAATGCACTTTGGTTGGGAAGAGACCAAAAAATAAAAATTAAAATCAACTTCTCTTTGTGGGAAGGAAACTAAATGTTTTGTTTTGTTTTGTTATTATAGAATTTTATATTAGACAGAATCCTTTAATGGATGAGGTAATTAGCTGGTCAACTGCCCGTTTGCTCTCAGATTCATCTTCTCCCTTCCCATGCTCTGCATTTCAGAAAACTGTATTTTCCAGATTCTCCTGCTCTCTGGCAAGGTGAGGCCCTGATATAAGATAGGAGGATGAGTAAAGGACATCAAAACATCCACTCACCAGCCCTATCTCCTGTGGCCTTTCTAGAAGTGGCTGTCCTCCGTGGTGCCAATTTCTACTGGAAATATGCTTTTTGTGACCAGCCCTTGCTGGGCCACCCCTCACACATTACTAGCTCCCAGGATTCTGGGTTATGTAAATACCATCTCCTTCTTCTGCTTCTTGCTCTAGGGTTGGTACTTTCTGCTGTTACTGATCTCTCATTTGTCTTGCCTTCGCCTACTTGACTTTCAGCTCTTCTATAACCCATGTAACCTTGAATTAAACTCCTTTATTTGAAAGTCCTACAATGGCTTTTATTTTCCTGGTTGCTCCCTGCATGATACCAGTAAATTGGGTGTAGGCTGGTGCTGTTTCTGGTAGAGGAGGCAAAGAGTCAGGACAAACATTCTAGAAAGCAAATAGATCTGAAATGTTAAATTGAAAAGAGATATGTCATTTCTGATTAAAGATATAAAAGTGAATTTTCTTAGGGCAATCTGGAGAATTTCGATGACTCACTTTCATCAAAGCATATAGAATATCTGATATCTTATATTGCTCTTCTCACTTTCAAATTATTTTCTTGCTGCATTTGGCACTATGGAATCTACAGGTCTCTTTATGTCAAGTTAAATAGCCCCAGAATAATTCAAAAACATGAATTGCATGGGGTGAGTAAAATTCTTTTTAACTGCTTTGAAATGAATGGACCATGACATGAGTGCAGATATCACTTTATAAATGCACAGTTACATCCAAAGAAAATATGTAGATAAATAGATCTGCAGATTTCCTTCATTTTCCTCTATGAGGTTCAGTGGGTAAGCAACAGCCTGGAACTCAAAAGCCTTTGAA
>PVKH010002492.1:0-27037 GCA_004027955.1 Chaetophractus vellerosus
TTTAAAAAAAAAAAAAAAAAAAAACCAAGCCAGGTATAAAGTGACAATCTCCTTCCAGTCCTTGTGCACACCCTCTATCTGCTCAATCCTCACTTTCAATAGGTAAATTATACTTTTAGTTTCTTCTCAAGTATTTGTTTTGGGAATAGATGCTTATTCCTTTCTTTTTATACCAATATAGCAAATTACAGTCACACTATTCTGCTGACTTTTCCCCACTAAATATACCTTGAAAATCTTTCAAAATCAGTATACTGAGAATGCTCTCATTCCTTCATGTGTTTGTGTGGTATTCCATTGAAAGTAAATGACCAGCTAGTCCAACCCTTTCTGCTATTTCTTCTTCAGCTATTTTAATCAATTACTCATTGAAAGATACAATTTAATCATTGTAATTACATTTTCTGGCCACAAGCCAATTTATTGACGTCATTCTCCAAATATTATACCTCATATTAAACAGTAATCTTAAAACACTATCTCCAGTGCAACAGAGATAGGATACTATTCCCCTTCCCTGAGACGGTAATAAAGTCTTAAGACAGCCTGCTCACATCGTTACATTCTTGGGTTATACTGAACGTGTAAATACGTAAAAGTCCTTAAGGCTCTTTTCACATGGAATTTCCCATCCTGTTTATACATAATTGATTTTTTTAAAACCTAGATGTGGAAAGTTACCTTTATGTCTATTATAAGCCATCTTATTAGTTTCTGCTCATTGTCCTAACCCATATTGATAAAACAATCAATAATTTTCGTTACTTGAACATTTACTATGTTCCAGGCACTATAACATGCACTTTATATTTATCATCATTTAATTACATCCTAATAAGTTAATTACTATTTCTCATTTACAGATGAGGAAACTGATGCTCAGAGAAGGTAAGTCACTTGCCAGGGTCACATAGTGGGTGAGTGGTAAAGCCCAAGAATGATCTGGTGCAATCTTGATCTTATCATCCAGGTAACAAGATATCTTTCCTGGTTTTCTGTCAACTGCAAATATGACCGTTGATGTCTTCATTTAAGTAGTCAGGAAAATTACAAATTACAACATAAATAGGGATGGGGCTATGGATGGATTCCTATAGATAACACTTTCCTGTTTAGCACTGATAAATAATCAGTATACTTTAGATATCAATCAACATCTTCTCCTTTGCCCACATGAATATCATGGTTGTTAGGGATTTTTAAACAACAGTATAACAGTAATAACAACAAAGAATCCAATACTTTATTAAAATAACTTTTTCTGTTATGCCAGATAAAGAAGTGGGATTTGATTGACATGATATATTCTTATAACCCATACTGTTTATGGTAGATAGAATTATGTACATGTTCTTAATTCTTAGTCCACATTCCTGTGGGTGTAAATATGATCTCTTGAAGATGTTATTTTAGTTAAGGTGTGTCCCAGCTGAACAAAGTTGGGTCTTAATCCAGATGACTTGAATCCTTTATAAGTAGAAGAAATTCAGACATAGTCAGAGTAGGAAGAGCTAGAAGCTGGCAGTCAATGGAACCCAGAAGAGAAAGGAAAGGACATAACTACATGACACAAGGCAGGGATACAAGCCAAGGAAACCCAAGCAGCCTGCATCAAAATGTTACAAAGCACTGCCTTGATGATGCCTCAATTTTGGACCTAGGCTCAAATCAGTGAGCCAAAAAATTCCTGTTGTTTAAGATAACCCATTGTGAGGTATTTGTAATACAGAAAAAAGAAAGTGTCCTTTCCAAGCCCACCAATCCACCACATAAGAAACAAGTTGTCCAGTTTTTCTGGGAATCAATGCAACCTCATTAGGTTGTCTCTTCTAGGATCTGAATTTTTCTACATTTTAGAAAATTACATTAGCATTTACTCATTTTAGTTTTTCAGTCCTTTCCCCCTTTTCTGGAATTACTTGTAGATGACTGAGATAGGTTCTATTCCATCTTCAAGTGGTATACCTTGGGATAAAAATCCATCTGTGCTTTAATACAGCCCACTTTCAGGAGCTCCATACAATCTCCTATTTTACTGTCTGCCCTGGATTTCGTGTTTTATCTTTCCATTTCAATTTGAAGTCTATTTCTGGTGGATGAGGCAGGAGAGCTAGCCCCTAGTAGTTTGTTTTCTCACTGTCATTAGTTAGTATTACACCATCAGCCTCATCTTCTTCCATTACTTCCTCTTTGTCCAAACATTCCATTAAAAGCTTCTTTTTACAAAAAATGTTTAGAACATTTTGAAAGCTGCAGATTATTTTAGACTTTGGCCTTTCATATATTACTCGTATGGCCCATGTCGTCATTTGTTCAAGGCCACTTTTCAGTTACTAACTCATTAGAGGCCATTCTGTACTGTCCCATTACTTCTGTTTGATATCCTGCAAGAATTTAATTTTTAAGAGTCTTCCATTCCTCTTGAGTCACCTTCCCTTTTCCAGTCACTGGCCATGGGATTTTTATCCTAGCAAACCTCTTAAACTTTACTGTGGTTTATATTTATGGTTTTTACAATGTCCCCTTAGAATTTTGTGAAGATAATGTACGATGCTACAGGGTGAGGGGAAGCAAAAAGGAAGCAAGACACAAGACTGGCAAACAGTACCCTCTCCCTTTAAATTTGGTATTTGTGTCAAAGCACAATACACAGTTTTAATATCTAATATTATAGGTTCTAATTTTATGAGAACTTGAATTATCTGAATTTAAAGTAGTACAACGTTAAATATTAATGTTTAGCATACCTGTAGTTGTCGTAACAAACTGAAAGTAGATCAAAATAGAACGTAAATTTATCACTTGAAAGCAGATCCAACACTATTATAGTTTGGATACTCAATGCAATTTACGGACTAAGCCAATAAGCTTATAAGAAATTATAAAGTTTATAAAAGAATTGCTGCCCATTCCCAACCCTAACCCCATGGAAATGGACTGAGCAGAGAGTTTCATAGACATATTTTTGTTGTTGCTGTTGTTCTAATCCTCACTCTAAGGAAGAGGTAAATCCCAAACTATATAGACTATCAAAATGTTTTAAAAATAGTGGTTATACACCATATACCAGAAGCAATAAAGATAAAACTACAAAAAGCTATTAGATACCAGAATTGCTTATTAATATGGATAGGCACAATTACAAATTAAAAAGAAAACTGAATTAAAAATATAATAGAAGATAAATCTACCTCAATCAAGTTTTTACTTAGAAAAAGATGGATAAATATTGTCAAAATAATTAGTATAAAATCTCTACATGATAGGCAATGGAAAAAGAAACAGTCTCCTCAATGAGTGTCCAAAATATTTTGATGAACTTTACACATAAATTCCTGATAAAAGTATTCTTAAAAAACTATCACTAAAAAACAAACAAACAAAAAACTATCACTAAAAAGTTAGTTCATTAACATATCTATCTCAAACCATTATCCCAAGTAATTCTTAATATTGACACATAGAAACATCAATTAAAATTAGGTTCAAAACAGGAATGTCTACTCATCATTATTATTTAACATTATCCTGGAATTTCCAGTGAATATAATGAGAACACAAGATGAAATAAGTGAGATAGCTATTAGCAAAGAAGAAAAAATATATAATCATTTTTATGGATAATAAAGTCTGCTAAAATCTACTGGAAGTAATAAAAGAGCTAAGCAAAGCAGTCAACATAGAGAAACATAGGAAAAAACAATAGTATTCTGGCATGATAGCAAAAAACCACCTAGAAAATATTATGGGAAAATATTCCAAACCTAATGACATCAATGTATATAAAATACTTAAGATTTAAAAATAAATATACAGGACTTTACAGAGCAAAACTGGGAAACTCTACGGAGATAAAAAGACATGAATAAACGGAGAGGCAGATTATGTTCCTACAAAGAAAGATAGAATGGCAATTTTTTTCCAAAATAAAGACTAAATACAATTGCCATCAAAATCTTGTGTGCTATAGTTTTTGAATATCACAAAATAATTCTATATAACACTGGGGGGAAAAAAGAGTATGACTAAAAAATTTTCAGAAAGAATTTTAAAAAATAATATTGACAGCAGACTTGCCCAATCAAATATTAAAATAATCATAAAACAGAAATATTATAATTCTAAGGTATTGCCACAAGAACTAATAACTTTTTTGGAACAAATATGTAGGCTAAAATGGCTTATATATTTAAGAACTTGATATTTGCAAAACAATAACAATGTAAAAAATATTGGCTACATATTTCTGTGGAAAACAATCAAGCTATATCCTCATACCATAGAGCAGAATAAATTCCAGGTTTCCAGATATGTTAAACTTTAAGAAATAAATGCATAACAATATAGATGAAAGCAGTGGGAAGCTCCTCAGTAATTTTAATAGGGAAAGGCATTCTAAATATAAAATTTCTGAAAACACTCAAGAATGAAAAGATGAATATTTTGATAATGTAAAAAAGTTAAAAACTAGCATTAAAAAAAGCATAAGAAAAATTGAAGCACAAAATGACAAATTGGAAATAAAACTTAAAATGTATAGAGGGTTCCATCATATATGAAAGACTAACAAATTAGTAAGAAAACCCTTCCCAATACAAACTTCCCAAGAGAAAAATACTCAAAGAAGAAAAAAAATATCTCACAGATGAAAAACACAAATTCTTAACATTTATATTTTTTAAATGTAATATCCTGGAATACTAATGTAACATCGATATTCCAACTTAACATCTTGATATACTCAAGTAGAGTGTGGGGGGGGGGAAGTCAGAAGATTAGTATCTGTAGAAAACATGATAAAACCAAGGAAATAATAAGAAGCAATGATAGGATTACCAAGTGATAAAACTAAAAAAATTAATTATATTCACACACATATACATATTTCATACACATGCACATACATCTACATCTACATATATATAGTGAAACAAAAGTCACAGGTCTGTTTGTTTTCCCACAGTATCAGTGTAAAAAAAGTATATTAAAAACTAGAAAAAAACATCATGAATGCCAATTCTTGCCTTATTATTGGTTTGTGTTTTTGCACCCACCCCTCCAAACAATTATTTTTCACAGTGTACCTGTATCACTATAATTGAGAAATGAAATTATGATAATTATGAGATATACTTTCACCTGAAAATGAAATAAGATTAAAATATTAATACTTCTGGGTGCCGGCAGGGATGGAGTGAAAAGGGTACTTGCATGGACATGTGTCAGGTATGTTAATTGGTATAACCACTCTTAAAAAAAGTATTCAGACATATTCATGAAAAACATTGATACTTATTTAACCAGTAATTCCACCTCTAGCACTCCTATCCTCATGAAATAATCAGAAATATGGACAAAGATCTATGTATGGAATTGTTCTATGCAGTGTAATTTATAATAATGAAAAAACGGAACCAACCTGAGCTTCCAGTTAGAGCACAGGTTCTTAACCGTTTTTGTTTCATGGACCCCTTTGCCAGTCAGGTGAAAACCACAGACCCCTTACTAAGTCCCCACTATACTGTGTTTTATTTAAGAAATATATCACACCTCACCAATACGTCTCCACAAGAAAAAATGTTTTTTTGAGTTTCAATTCAAGCTCATGGGCCCCTTGTTAAGAACCCCTGAGTTAGAGGAATGTTTAAGCATATATTACATCTATATTGTAGACTAATGCATAGCTGTTAAAAATTTTTTTCAGAGAATATTTATTAACATGATAAATTATCATGTATCAGTGAAAAAGTTTTATCATAATGTGATTATGATTCTAATGGTCCTAATTTGTCACATATACACATTGAATTAACTAAATACCCCCATACTCTTTATACCATAGTTTGAAGCAGTGGAAATAGTTGATTTTTCCCCTGTATTTTCTTATCTGGATCAGGACTCAGAATCCTTCTTAATCCATTTGTCTAGCAACCGGTCAAAATTGACATAAAACCTATTTGCCATTCCCCTATACCCATCTTAAAGTGTGTTATTCAGAATTTGATCCACTACTTTGTGTGACTTGACTATCATAGAACAGTGAAGAACCAACACCTTCCTTGAGGTAAACTGTATAGCTTAAGATCAAAACCATTTTTGTAACCTCATCATGCTATTAACACACATTAACAATCAACAGAAACCTTGTTGCTGTTCAGCCACACCTTGATCATCTTGAACTTTAGATCCAAGTAAACAGACTTATATTTATATCAATTTAATATCTATTTGATTGTACCCACCAGTCAATTGTACCAAAAACCTTTCTGATCCTAAGTATTGGCTATTTCTCCCATCTTCAACTCACTTAATTCAGATTAACATGCCTTTTGACTTTTTATCCCAGTTCAGTCAGTTCCACATTGTTAATAACTATGGTCTTGAATGCAATTCCTTGACATGCTTTTAGAAACCATCATCTCAATAATCAAAGTAGCCATGTTTTAAATAACTCTCCCCTTTAGGTACTGAAGTCTTTGAAATAATATTTATGTTCACACTGCACAGAATATCTACACACAAGAAATACATTTTTCCCAAAAGCATAGCATTGAATTATGAAATTAAGAAATAAATATCACTTTAAGATTGGAAAATTATAGTACCTTTGAGCCTCAAGCATTGACTTCAGCCAGAAAAAGCTTTAGTCAAGTAGTATATGCAAGGAACTTCTTGAATTTCAACTAAATCTCTTGGATGAGCAGTAGAGTAGCTGTCATCATGAAAGATAAAAAAATGTACACACAATTGAGTTTCATAGTGCTAAACAATAAAAAATGTGAGTTACTGCTATCATACAGTTATAAGACATTAAATACTGTCTTGAGAGAGCTTTGAAGAGTTACAGGTGTTATACAAATGTAAGGCATCATTTTTAGTACTATTTTGCTGTCTTAAGCTGAGCAGTGTTACTCTGTGTATTTCTAGAACTGACATGCAAAAAAAGGGTAGCATTCTGTAGTATTCAATTTTATTATTCCCTGATTGTATTTTCATTTTCAGTTTTTTTTTAAATAAAATTAATTTCTTTTTAGGGCTGAATTTCCTGGTGAAAAGTATAGTAACACATTTGGTAAACTCTAATTTCTTATTTTAACAGAATGCTTTCAATATAAAACTTCTTCCTTGGATAAATTCTTTTGCAGGTGTCAGCAAACATGTGCTACAAAGGACCAGATAGTAAATATTTTAGGCTTGGCGAACCAAGAGGCAATATTCTCAACTCTTTGAGCAACTGTTCTCACTGAAATACTAATAGTTTTTTGTTTTTTTTTTTTACATTTTACATTTAAATATATAAAAGGCATTCACAGACCTTACAAAAATAGCAGTGGGCCAGATTTGGCCATTGTTTGGTGATCTCTGCTCTAGAGTATTGACCATTTAAAAAAACATAAAGTTATGGTTGTCTGGAAGTCCAACAAAACTTGAAACCTAGTGATTTACATTGTAATTAGGAGACTGAGGAAAAGATAGAACACTCAATTAAAAAATCACCTCCATTTTGGCCACCAAAAAATTTTATGTGTCAAGTTTCAGATTGTTCAGTGGGGAAAATTAGAACCCCAAAGAACCCAATTCTCACTATTTCAATCAACAAATATTTATTGCCATTTGGCAGGCCATGTTCTGGGTACTAGGAAGAAGCAAATAACAAGACTGATACCAAGAACCTAATGTTGCTGTTGATTAAGACCAACAATATGTCTAAATTGGGGTACATAACCCAATCCACCACAGTTGGTATGGTAAATAGTTATGTACCCCAGAAAAAAACCATGTTCTTAATCTTAATCTGCATTCCTGTCAGGTTGAACCCATTTTAAACAGGAACTTTTAAAGATGTTATTTGTATTTGAGTTTTGGCATAACTGAATGAAAGCGTGTGTCTTAATCTGATTACTGGAGGCTTGATAGAGATGATGGGTGGCAGAGATAATTCAAGGAGTCCCAAGGACTGCTGGCAGTCAGCACTAGAGCGCTACAGACTGGGGAGAAAGCATCATCTTGCTGATGCCTTGATTCTGGACTTCCTTGAGCCTCAAAATCTTGAGTCAATAAATTCCTGTTGTTAAAGCTAACCCATTGTGTGGACCTTGTCATAGCATCCCTGGCAGGTAGGATCCTCAGAAATCAACCCTGAGATGAGGTTTCAGTGCCTTTTTAAGATAGTGTTCCTAGGAGGAACCAGTAAAAAAAGTAGAAAAAGAGAGAAAGAAACCTGAGGCAGCAGGGAGCTCTACAGTTTAAATTACATCTCAGGTTTCCTACTTTCAGTCAGGGGAGTCAGTCAGTCCTTGGCTAGGGGCCATCTCACTGGAATCTCCCAGGAACTTCAGGCCCTTTGTGCATGTTGGCAAAGCAGTAATTACAGCCCTTGGGAAGGCCTCTGGAGAAAGTTGCTGGTGCCAGCCTTAGTAAAAAAATGAACAGAAAATCTGAGTGTGAGGTACATAGACAGAGTAAAAGAGATTTGGAAGTATCTGAATAAGAAATGGATCATGCCATTACGCCAGTTGGTAAATTTCTTTTCCACTCAAATTTCTAGAGTAGACTCTGTTGTTTGCATTTAAGAACAACTGATACACCATCCAACAGAAAAAAATCATCTTTCCATTATAAACCCTAAAGTAATAGTTCAAAGTCATTCAACTTTTAAAACATAGTTGAATCCCTGAAGTGTTTTATAGAAAAGTCCAGTTTTTAAAAATCGAGTCATGTTTTAAATGCATTAAAGGAAACTCAATATTGAAAGAAAAACTTGTAAATTCTTGAGTAAAGACTATTTCTATAAATATTCAAAGGTATCAGTTTTCGTCAGTACATATTTCTATAAGCTATTATTATCAATAAATTTGTTATAATTGCCTCTTAGTTATAGAGCACTATTCTTGGGATTATAAAAATTATAAGATGTGCTTCCTACTTTCAAGAGTTCATAGGGTAATAGCTGTAGGATCTCTAGTTAAATCATTTAAAACCTCTGAGTTTTGGTTTCCCTTTCTGCAAAAAGTAGGTAATAGTGTTAATACATAATTATTGTTAAGGTTGTAATATGATTTATATAAATGCTTTTTTGTGAATGCAAAGTATTTTATAAATTTAATGATATCAAAAACAAATAAGAATATGGCATAAACAAGTGCCACAGGAATTCCAAGTGAAAAAAAATTATCAAGGCTATGAGACCTGTGGAGTTCTAGAAGCAAGTGTATATGCTCTTCTCAAAGACATAGAGACATTGGACAATAATAATTGGATACCAGAAAACCCTTCAACCTCACTCACATCTAACTCTGCTGACTCTAATTTCAAGTGCACCAAGCAAAATTCTAGTTATAATTTACCCTTACACAAAGCTTACTGAAAGTAGATAATGCTCTGACCAAAGGACTGAAGTTGTCTGCATCCTTTGGCAATTAAATTTCTAAGTATAATTTTAAAAATAGTTATCCTGGTGAGTCTGTCTGTGTATTATAAACTTGGTGAATGTGAGTTTGATCTTGAAAAGTGAATCTAGGTGCAATAAAAAGAGTGAAGTTTGTGAACCTTCAAAGTGGAGACCAGTCTCTGACCTGAACCTTTTCAATTCACCGAAGTATGCTGCATGATGGCTTGGCAAGTAGCCAGCATTTTCTTTCTTAAAATGTCTACTGTATTTAAATTTTAATTGGAATAAACGCTGTGATTTTCTTTAGGGTCTTGAGTGTCCCCTTATTTAAATATGTAGGAAGCCTATAGAGCTCAAAAACTAATAGTAGTCTATATAAACATGTCCATCAATTCTGACAGCTAGTTTAAATGCAGACAGTTGCTTTATGGGCCGCTCGTCTCCAAAACAGAAACTTTACACAAACCCCCTGTATTTTTTCCTCTTTGGATATAATCCCTTGTTCACTGATATTTGAAATGTGTTTATGGTAATTTGATTCTTGTTTGTTTTTTCAATCTATTCTTAGTGTAGAGGAATGGCAGGAATTTAAACACTCTTCTACTTTTGCATCCAGGCAAGCAACATTGAAATAACTTCAGTTCAAGTTCAGTTAAGAGATTATGTTGATATTCTGGCCCCTGTAGCCTCAGAGATTTTTGTAGATTTTCTCTACTAATCTACAGACTTCTTTCTTTCCTTATGCATACATGTACAGGCTTCACCTTTGTTTATAAAGGAAGAAAAGAGCCAGAGAGGGAAGAAGGGAAAAAGGAAGGAAAGGAAAGAGAGAGGGGGAAGGGCAGAAGAAAAGAGGGAAATAAAGAAGGGACAAGAGCTTAACATTTCTCTTTTAGTCAACTGTGCACACATTACTACATTTAAAAATTATGTTTAAAAGTGAGATCACTATAGCCACACCACCCTGAATGCACTCGATCTTGTCTAAAATGAGATCAGCTTTCAGAGATAAATAAGATTTGTCTTTCCTTCGAGTTTCCCCCCTAAGTTTCACTGCAAAATTCTTCAAAGTTCTCTAACTATCCCTGTCTCATCACCCATTTACTTCCTAACTTACCTGTCTTCAATCCTTACTCCATTCCAAGCACTGAACCTTCAAAGAATACCCATGACACGTTTACATTCAAACTCCACTTCTTGGCAACTTGATTTTTTATAAAAACCATTCTCCAAAAACAAAACTCGCTCCCTCCTTAACTTCCCCAACACTGCAATATCCCAGTTTTCTCCTTGCCTCTGACTCAGGCCAGATACTCTAACCAGCAGGGCTTTGTCATTGAATCACCTTCAGTATCACAGATTTACTCTTCTACATAACTCTTAAAAGTATAACTCGATATTCAAATATATGCTCTTGTAACCTAAGTGTGATGGGATCCCCATGGGAACTCTCATTTTCTGACATATGCCCATTTTCAAATTCTACTCTAAACTCTATTAATAAGAAACCAATGTTTTATTAAAGATTTTGTAGGAAGACAGAAAATAGGATTCACATTGCCCACCACCTTGGAAAACCAGGGTGTCCATTTTGTCAAATGTCTCCCCATTGGCTGTTCCATGTCCCCTTCCTAAAAATCCCCTAAGCAATTCAGATCTTACCCTCAGTTTTTATGCTCTTCTCCCGAAAGAGACAGAGACAGAGAGAAAAAGAGAGAAAGTCTCAATAGGAAAGAAAATCAGTAGAGAATAAAATGTAATTCAAGCATTTTATTTAGTTCTGCTCCACTAAATATGTATTGGTGTTTTGTTTTGTTTTGCTGGTTTTTAATATTTAGAATCAACTTCTAGATAAAGAAGACTAAGTTATTTTAGTAGAGCAAAATGAAAATTTTATGCAAAAATTTAAGTTGGGCCATCAAACTATAACTAGGAGTATAAATTAGGAGGTGAACTATGGGAAGGATAAGGAGAAAAGAGGGGTACTAGTACTCACATCTTATGTACTGGGGTGTCAAAAGGAGTGGATGAACAAGAAATTACAATACATTATTTAAAAGTTCAAAAGTTCTTTAGAAGGACAAAAAAGTATGATAAAATTTTAAGACGAAATAGGAGATATAAGTTGTTGGGATAATGTAAATGAGCTAAATTCTCATCTTTTATGCCCAGTATTTTATATTCAAACTTGATAGACAGAGATATAGGAATTAAGCATATTATTTATTTAGTGTTTGAAGGCAACCACTCCCAAGAACTACCTATGAAACCATTAAAATTGATTTCCTTAGCAAGTAGAAATGAAGATCCTGAAGAAAGGGGTGGTTGCCAACTTCTTTCACTATAAAGATCTCTGAACTGTTTGATTTTTTTAAAAAAACTATATACATGGAGTAGTTTACCAAAATTTCACAAAGAAAAAAGTATTAAAAAAAATATTTTTAACTCCAATTTCTCAAAGTAATGAATGGTTCTCTCACTTTCTTGATAGAGGGGTCTTACCCTAAAATACAGATCTGTTTATTCTTAATATAACTAAATATATATATTTCCATGCTAAATCCAGATGTTGGTTGAGATAAGCACATTCAGACATAATTTTTTAAAAATTAACTGGAGAGTAATCTTCAAAGGGAGATAATTTTTTGTATGAAATATTTTCAAGTATGAATTAGATCATTTAAAAATATTTGGCTTCACAGGTCCAATTCAAGGGCATAATTTGAGAATCAATGTCCTAAATATTCACCTCTGGGTACCACTCTTCTAAAAGTAGAGCGCCCCTATTTTATCAAAATACACATCCTTGGGGGTGGGTAGGTGTGTCCCTCTCTGTTCTTTGCTCCCGGTTCCTCCCTGGCTTTGTGGGGCTTTCTATCCTGTAGGGCAGCTCTCCCTCCTATGGTTTGTCTTCTCTTCTTTTTCCTTTCCTTTCCCTGTTTGTAATCGATACAATAGTGTCTGAGAATGTTGTAAATGTCTAAGTGAACAATTTGTTATTCCTTGTTTTTAATCCAAAAAGTCGATTAAGGTACCGTTTGGGTATTTCTAGAATGCTGAGAGAAAGAAAGAAGGAAAAAAGTTAGGAAGGAAGGGAGGGAGGGAAAAAAAAAAGAGGACCAGAGGAACACCTGAGTTGCTTTATACATAAGTAACCCTTGTTTAATTTTCCCTTTGTGCTTCAGTGGCCTTGATGGAAAAGAGCTACCACAACTCTGGTTGAAGAGATCTAAATATTGTTTTTCTTTCATTCCCGGAACTGGAAATGCTGACAAAGATATTGAACCATTTATTCAAAGCCAGGCTATTATTGTAAATGCCTTAAATCCTTTTATTTCCACTGGAGCATTGTTTTAGTTTGCCTTTTATAAAGGGTATTTATTGGGGGTAAAAGCTTACAGTCCCAAGGCCGTGAAAAGTCTAACTCAAGGCACCAAAAAAGGTGCTTTCTCACCCAAGTCAGCTGCCAAGTGTTGAAGCAAGATGGCGGGCGATGTCTGCCTGGTCTCTGCCTTCCCCTCAGGGCTGTACCGTCTCCCGGAGCTCAGCTGAGGGCAACCAGGCACAGAGCTTGTCTCCTACCCGGCCTCTTCTCTCAGGCTTGGCTGCTGCACTTTCTTCCCGGTTTCAGCTACAAGCTCTCAGGCAAACGGCTCATCTCCCCAGGCGGCCTCAGCTGCTTGAGCCTCTCCTTTTGGTCACGTGGCAGGATGGAACGTGGCAGTGCTCTCTTTTCTGGTGTGTCTCCGTTTTTTATCAGACACAGCAAGAGGGCGAAGACTCAACCTAAGTCACACCTCACTGATGGAGTCCAACTGAAAAAAGGTCTCACACCCATAGGAATGGCCCAGCCCATAAACATAATCTTCCTCCTTTTGGGATTCATAAAATAATCTCAAACTGCCACAGGAGTAAATTGAAATTTCAAATGTGCTAAATTAAGAAAGAGCATATAAGTAAATCACTGCATCAAAATCAGGGAGGCTGAGCCTCTTTCTAAAGGTATAGTTACCCACTCAAGAAAATGTATCTCTAAATGTATTTTGACATATGCATGGCCTGAGAACAGACCTAGAATTCTAGAGTGGATGGGGACTTTAGGAACAAAACAATCCCTAACAACAAAGAAAGAGTCTGAAGTCAGGGCACATTCAAAGACTTGCCTATTGTGTCAGAAAGAGGAAGCTTATGAAAGACCAACATATTTAAAACTCTTTGAATCATACACTTAAAAATGGATGCATTTTATTTGATGTAAATTATACATCTATAAAGTTGATTTTAAAAAAACAATATGTTTAATTTTTGCTTACAGGTATATCATGTCTCTGGCTTAATTAGCATGCTCTTCATTTATCCCTTCATTCAACAAGCAAATATTGATTACTATTGTCTACTAGGGTCTGTGCTCATGCACTGGGAAGAAATGATGAGCAAAGGCTGATGTGGTGCTTTGCGTGAATGAAGCTTACACGAGATTGGGGAATCACACCAGTAAATACACAGCAACTATGCTGACAATTGCCATGAATGGAGGTACCGGGTGCTTCAGGAACATGTAATAGGGAGTTTTAACCTAGTTTTAGAGGTCAGAGACCTCTTCCTCAGGGAAGGGATGATTGAACTGAGATCTGAAGAAAACATCTGTGATGGTGGAGATGGGCACTTTCAAAGGTTGGAGGACATGTGTTAGGAACCTAGAGAGTGAGGGGAACCTGGTGCAAAGGGCTTTCATTTAATGATTAAAAAAAAAAAAAAAAAAAACTACATGAAGCCAGGTTGTGTTGATATTTATAGAATTGCAGACATGAAATAACCCCAAAATGTCATCATTTTCATTTGGCATATTCACCTAAAATAGTTAATCAATTGAGCTAATTTATTGAATAGCTACATCAGTAATGCCCGCCCTCCCAAAAAAAAAAAACCACAGAAAAAAATCTGATTAGACAAATTTTGAGTAAGTTCTTTCAATCAGTTCTGTGGAAGACAAGTAGGGGCACAAAGGCTCATAGCAGTTGTTTGATTGCTTTAACTACTTATTTGAGAAAAAAAAAAGATGTCTTTGACTAAAATGGTAAACTTTAATTGACTGTATTTTTTACCTAAATGAAAAATCCATTAACACTGATAACTGGCAATGCCAACATTTCATCAGTCAGTCAAGTCAATGAAGTTAAAATAATAAAATAGGGATCTTTCTTAGACCAAAAAAATTTTTTTATTAAAACTTTTACTTTTAAAGCAGAGGCTCTTATGAAGCAACCTATTAGATGACTTTAAATATTGAAAGATAAATTAGGGCTGGGAATCTCAAAGCCCAGCGGCAGTATTGCCTAGTGGTTAAAGAATGTGAGTTCCAGAAGTTGAAAGATCTGGGTTCTAGACCTGGCTGTGCCAGTTTCTAGCTCTGGGCAATTCACTTAATCCCTTAGTTTTCTAATCTGGACATTGAGGACCCCCATCACAGGTTGCTTTAAATACTAAATAAATTGTCTAGCACAAAGATCGACACCTGTCTTAGTTTGCTAGAAGATCCTGGGAGCAATACACCAGAAATGGATTGGCTTTTATAATGGGAATTTACTAGGTTAAAAGCTTACAGTTCTGTGGCTGTGAAAATATCCAAATCAAGGCATCTATCAGAGAATCAGAGATGCTGTCTCATGGCTGTGGGTTATCAGGCACATGGCAGGGCATAAAGGTGGCTCTGCCCAAATCAAGGCATCAAGCAAAGGTCTCTCCAAAAGCTCAGCTGTGAGCAATTAGGCATATGATTCCTCTCTCCTTTCTCCTCCAGGCCTCTCTCACAGCCTCTTGGGGTTTCTCTGTCTCTGCTGCTTTTTTTTCTGTGTGTCTCTGCTTTCAGTATTCCATTTATAAAGGCCTCACACAAGAGGACCAAGGCCCACCCTTGGTCATGCCTCCTTGAAGTAATCTAATCAAAGGACCCCAACAGAAGTGATCCAATCAAGAGTTCCCACCCACAGTAGGTTTGCATGCAAAGGAATGGATTTGCTTTAAGAACATGATTTTTGGGGGTCCATAAAAGACTCAATCCAGCACAACACCCAAATTTTAGCCATTATTATTGGGCTAGGCTCTTCATAGTTAATAAAGTCTGCAAAATGAGGCACTTTGGTATTGTCTAACAGAGCTGCTGATTTCAACATTAGATGAAATTGTAATCTGTGCAGATATAATATTAGAAGTCCGAGTGATACATTTGTGCAATTGTAATCACCAACTATTTGGGTCAGAATCCATGGGGGCAAAAATTCCACGTTTGGTAGGATGTGGACATTTCTTACCAGCTCTCTGAAAGCTGGTGGGCTCTCCAGGCAGGTGGTGAGTGCACTGGGTCTAATCTGTTACAAGACTGTTTTAACGAAGTTGAGTGTGTATCATCGATCACTGTCTTCTATTTTTCCACACTAGAATGCCTTTCGAACAAGATGTTTTATTTTCATGGTAATTTAATCATTAAATGTTATTAAATAGGGGTTATAAAAAGGCAATTGTTCCTCAGGAGCTTGCAATTGAGGATTCTCTTTTTAGCTGCCCCAGATTCCCCTGTTCCTTATGACCTTGGGATTAGTTATTTAACTATTCTATACTCTAACTTTTTGTGCAAAATGAGAAAAATGCCACTTTTATGAGCAGGCTGTAAATTCCTAACTAATGCTTAAAGCACGCCTTACTTTCTTTCATCTGAGAAAATTAAAGTAAATGAAAATACTTCATTATTAATAATCTAATTCTCTTTCCACCTTTGATGAATGCCATTTTAATATGTGAGATTTTCAAAATTGGGTCATATTCTACATACATTTTTGAAGGTGGACATTATATACAAATAGATAAATTTGAGTTAAAACCAGTTCTCCTTAAGAAGATCTAAAATGGCCATTACGCCTCTTGAATTAAACATAAAACAGCAGATTCAGGTATAGCCTGCTTTCAAAAACTATTCGTATATGACTACTTTGAGCATTTTGTTTTCATTAGAAGTAAGATAACAATTTTCACAATTTTTAAATGTTTGAAAATGTAAAACCTCAGACACTCTTTGATTCATACCTTGAAAATGTAAATTGAGGCTGTGTTGACGCGGCATTGCACACCTGGTAGAATAGCACACTAGGCAACAGAATGCCATTTTTGGATTTGTGAGGGTTTCTTTTTTCCCCGAGTCCCCAACCAGAAAGAACCATGCAGTATTTTCTCACCAACACACTTTCTTCACGATGCTTTCTTAAGGCTTTCAAAATTTTGGTGATTTCAGATGAACTGATATTGTCAGGGAATCTTAATACATACCAATGTTTCAGTTGGACCCCATTTTGCTAGTTGAAAGTTTCTTAACATCCTTCTATTAAATGTATAAACTTGCTAAAATGTAAAGTACATCCCGAAGGAAGGGTTTGAAAGTGTTAAAAAGAAAGTGTCAAATACGTTATAAAGTTCTACCACTGAACTCTGAATTACCCTTCCCAGGGTAATTTCATATTTTCCAGTTAACATGCACACAGCTGCTCATGCCATGTAATCAACTGATTGTTACACAAGCATTTTCTAAAGCTATGACAATCTCAGATTTATGAGGTCAAGAAGTGCAGACTTAATCCATTCAATAGCTGCAATTTATCGTCTGATTATAATTGTATACACAAACACTGTAATGATTTAGATGACATAGTGTAAAGATGAAATCCGTTTATTTTAAAAGGGTTTCTAACCTTTAAAATATGTTGCCATGAACACCTTTCTATGTCCGTTTTTAACAACACAATTATTATTGTTTTATTGATCAGGGTTTTATTACAGATTTGACACTTATATTTCATGCTAATTGAAAAAGGTGTAATTTTTCTGCACAATTTTAACAAGAATATGACTGTAATTAATTATATCACTATTATGTTTTCAGTGTCTAGAAAGAAGTGCTTAATTTATCACACATGTCTTCTACGGCATATGGAAACCTCTTTTAAAAAGACAGGGTGCATGCTCCTTCCAGAGATGAAAGGATATGACATAGGCACTACATTTATAGATCTGTGCCGCCATGCTGACATGGTCTTATAGTGACAGCTCTTCTGGAATGAGGTTGTACATTAGCAACTTGGATGGCCTCGGTGGCACCCAATATTACCCTCTTTTGGTCTTATAATGCTAATTAGTGCTCATTCTCTAATGCCTTCATAGATCAAGAAAACAATCTGCAGACAGGGCCAAAGTGGTGTGGTTGAATAATACAGTAATACATATTTCAGATTTTTTTCTCCCAGTTTGCAAGTTTTAACAAAGTACTAAATATTGTTGTAAAACTTCTTCCATTATACATGGCAGTTTTGTTCATTTAATACTTAATGTTATACAACATCTGTGGTTGGAAGCTTGGTACATATCCTAAAACACTTCATATACATTAGATAGATGACAGATAGATAAATATAGGTAGATAGATAGATATAAAAGATTTACATTGATCTTCAGTTTATTGTCAATGATCTTTTTACTTTTCTAAAATTTCATGGCTCTATTCTTCAAGAGAATTAGAAACTTTGTATATAGCAGTATAATTTATGTTTCAAACTGAATTTTAAAAATACATATCACATGCTAATGAAGTCAAGCTTTCTCTTGTTCAATTTTTATGTTGTTCAATAACAAGCTTATTAAATCACATAAATTTACATTTCACTTCCCATATTACCTGCATATATGAATTACATTTCATTATATACTGCTGTGCTGTATTCGTATCATTACACAGAGTTTCTATTATATTAATCCATAAATTCTAATTAATACATATAATTTGACACATTCAGTATTCAGATATGTGGCTTTGTGTTTTCTAAAAATCCTTATATATCATAAGGTTTGATCTATCTCTATATCTTTTTCCTAAATTTTCAGTATGTTGCTCATTATTTTAGTCTATTAGAAAACATTTGATTTAAGAACCTAAGTGGGAAGGCATTAAATATTTAAAAGAATTTATAAATATAAAATTCTATACTAAATACTATGTAGCATGGGCGAATAACTATACAATATATTATAAGATGGTAGATGAAGTAAAATCAATAGTTGAATTGGTAGTGTGTTCTGCTGTAATTAAACCGTCATACTCACTTGCTTTTGTGCCATATTGTTTTAAATAGCACAATCCCAATGGAAAAACACAGGCTGAGAGTTTTTCTTCCCTTTTTGAAAGAACCAAATCAATATTATTATAATCAATATATCTTTATCTTTAATAAGAATAGGGAACATCACAGAGAAGCATTTCCTAGTAATTCAAATGAAAAATGACAATCAATATGTGTTCTTGCCACATGTCATCTTAATGACACTCATATATTTTAGCCTTCTGCTCCATTTTGTAAATGATCCCTATCTGAGCATTCTTGCCACCAAAATCACAATTCTAGGTCTGGATTTCCTTGAAACTTTGGATGTTTTAAAAAGTTTGCTTTCCACAGATACAGAGGAACGCAAAAATGAACACAGCAAGAACAAGCAGAAAGGGGGGGATATATATATATATATATAAAAAGTTTGCTTTCCATTTCATCACCTCTCCAGTCCTAAGCCTTCTGTGTTATTGGTGAGCTTTGAAAGCATCAGAAATCTACTCCTGAAATGGTAGAAGGATATGTGAAATGTTGATTTATGGTTTCATTCATTCAACAATACTTATTGAGCACCCAGTATGTTTAGGCACTACATTATTCTAATCCCTTTTGATTCATCAGTAAACAAACACAGGAAGACTGCTGCCCGCATGGAGCTTACATTCTGGCAGGTGAAAGACAAGCAGTAAACACCTGATAGAGAAGTAAACTGCACAGTAGCTTAGAAAGTGGTAAAGCCTATGGGAAAAGAAAAGGTGAAGGGGATCAACATGGAGAGTGATGGAAGCTGAAATTTTAAGTAGCATAGTCTGAGTAGGGCTTTTTCAGAAGGTGTCGCCTGAAGGCAGATTCCAAGGAAGTAAGGTGCAGAGCCATTCAGTGTGTGGGGAACAATCTTCCAAGCAGAGGAAAGAGCCAGTGCACAGAGAATGTGGAAGCAGTGCTGTCATGTAGGAGGGTCAGCAAGCACTGAGCTGGAGCAGAGAGAGCTAGGAAAAGAGGGTAGGTGGAAGGGTAGTAGGTCAGAGAGGTAAGGAGAACACAATGGAAGGTCACTAGCTTTCCTCTACTTAAGATGGAGGACCATTGAGGGTGCTCAGCAGGGGTGTGAGATCATCTAAGTCACATGGCTCACTGGGTGCTGCATTGACTGGCTGTAAGGGCATGCTGATGGAAGCAGGGAGATGACGGCTAGAGAGAGGATGAAGGCTCAAAACAGAGCGTCAGTGATGACTGTGTGATGGAAGCATAACCTGGATTTAAATTAATACAATTCCTAATTTTTCACACATACCCAAAGGCTTTTCTTAGTAAACCTAGTTTGAAATCAAAAACTATTTAGGGTAACTCCTATTTCCCAATTAAGAGCAAATTCTGGAGAAACTCCACTCTAAAAAAGCGCAATTTACACAAAACTCTTATAGCTTCCTTTATTTGCTCCTAATCAAAATAATTGTTCCCATATTGTTCTTCTTTATTTCCAAGTAATATTCCCATAAGGTAAATTTTTATTGAACATTTTATTATTATCTCTGAATGTCTATGTTCTTTGGGGAACTAAGATTATTTAAATAGTTCTATGAGCTATCAGTTGCTGCCATAATCATTCATTCATTTCGTCATCAAATATTTTGAGGTAATATTACGATCCTTAGCAGTTAGGTGGCAACACAGCTGGATTTTAAGCATAAACATTTCTTTTTCTTTAACAAGTGCTTTCATCCCAGTTTACCCAGAACAACACCTCAGAGGCTGTATTTGTAGGATGAGCCCTTTCAATTCCACACAAAGTGTTGCTTGAGGATTGTAACAAGCTATGGCAGAAACAAAGACTGTTCCTGCCCTTAGATTCTAGTCTTCAAGAAAGAACGGATATAATTCACCATCATGCAGTCCAGAAGGAATAGGTGCCACACTGAGCCATGAGCATCGTGCCTTGGGAGCAAAGAGGCAGGTCTTAAAGAATGAGAAGGACTTCAGGCATCAAAGACAGGAGATAACTTCCTCTTTCTCATCCCCACATCCCAGGAGTTGTAAAAGATACATCTTCTCTTCTTGACTCATTTGTGATTATTTCTGCTGCTTTCAGTCTTCAGACAGTCTTTGCAAAATAGCTTCTTCATGGGTGAAACTAAATAAATTAGTCCTGCTATACTGCAGCATATGCCTTCTTAAAAATCACAGCATCATGCAAACTCACACATTAAAACTGCAGGTCTTATGGGGAAAATGGGGCTAGGGGGACAACACAAAAGTTTTGACAATGACACATAAAAAAAGATAGAAATCTTATTAAAATGGTGGCATAGTATTACACATGCTAAATGGTTAAGAAATACATAAATAGGACAAATATTGCATTCTTTACTTTGGTAAAAATCTAAATTTGCTTGTGGAAGTGGGGGTCAGAAGGCTTGCAACTCTGAGTTATTACAAAGTAGTGGGAAGAGGGTCATACTACATTAAAACAAGTAAAACTAAATTTCTTGAAAGAGAACCATGTGATATTCCAAAGTGTCATAGATGAACATATGTTGAACATGTTGAGGTGTCTTACTGATTTTGCTTCACCCCAAACTAGACAGATTGACGAATTTTTGTGATCAGTGAGGCCATATTTTTGACAAATATAATTACTTTATAATTAGAGATTTAAAACTCACAAGAAGAATCAACACTCTACTCAGGACTGTATTTCCACTGAAGAGGAGCATTTCCTCAAAATTTAAGCCACTTTGAGCTTTTGTGCATTCTCCTGGGGACATCAGATATTTTTGTCAATATTTTTTCTCTTTTGAGCTTGTTTGTATGGGTTTTCTACTCCTTTCAACAAACAATAAAAATTCAATGGATTACCAGACAATTCTCTGAGAAACCAGGCGCTAAAGGAAAAATTCATGATCATTTATCCAAATCCAACCACTGAAAAGTTGAAAAATAACCATTTTCCAAGTAAAAATAGTTGAAGGAGATCCCAAGTATCAAACTAAATAAAATATTCCCTTTGTTCAAAATCCTGGTAGAATTGTCTCAAAACTAAAATGTAAAGATAAAATAAGATTAAGTAGAAATCATAAATGTATTGTGAATAAGGCACAAGTGCAAAATCATATCCAATGGCATATGCCAATCAGATTCTTGATGAATTTTATGGGGTGAAGGATAAAATACTTGCTCTTTCTTGAGTTTGTGCCTAGGGATAGTCATTGCACACTGCTATGAACAATAAAAATAACCCTTTTTCAAATTATTTCAAAGTTAGATGCCTACAGTTTAAGACTTTTGCTGCTCCTTTGGGTTCTTCAACTTGAGAATTTCCAGATATAGCCTTCTCCATACACTTTGCCTGGCTAACTTCCATTCAGGCCTCAAATTCAATATCTTTTTTTCAACTACTCTTTTCACTATTCCTGCCAGACTGATATCCTATCATATGCTCTTATGACGACTTGTGGTTTTCAGTTGAACTTCTTCTTATAAATTTTAGTACATAACAAGCATTGTGATGATTCATTTAATGTTTCTCCTTCACTTACTAAATCCAAAAGTTCACAGAGGAAGGGATCATGCTTGGCTTGTTCATCCAATCTCTTATCAGTAATAAAAACCTCCCCAAAACAAAAAGCCCAGAACCATATGGCTTCATGGGGGAATTTTACCAAAACGTTTCAAGAATAATTAACACCACTACTGCTCAAACTCATTCAAAAAACTGAAGAGGAGGGAATACTCCCTAATTGTTCTATGAGGCCAACATCACCCTCATACCAAAGCCAGATAAAGATAGCACAAGAAAACTACAGATCAATATCTCTTACGAATATAGATGCAAAAATCCTCAACAAACTACTAGCAAACTAAATCCAAACAGCGCTTTAAACAAATTATAAACCATGATCAAGTGGGATTTATCCTAGGTGTGCAATGGTGGTTCAACATATGAAAACCAATTAATATAGTACACTACATTAACAGAATGAAGGAAAAAAATGATCTGAATAGGTGCAAAAGAGGCATTTGGCATAATTCAGCACCCCCTCTTGACAAAAACACTTAGAAAACTATGAATAGAAGGAAACTTCCTCAACATGATAAAGGGCATATAAGAAAAACCCACAGCTATCATCCTCCTTAATCGTGAAAGATTGAAAGCTTTCCCTCTAAGATCAGGAATAAGACAAGGAGGCCCACTGTCACCACTGGCATTGTACTGGAAGTTCTAGCCAGAGCAATTAGGCAAAAAAGGAAATAAAAGACATCCAAATTGGAAAGGAAGAAATAAAACTTTCCCTATTTGCAGATGATGTGTTCCTACACAACAAAAATCCTGGAAAATCCACAACAATGCTCTTAGAGCTAATAAATGAATTCAGCAAAGTGGCAGGGTAAAGATCAACACCCCCAAATCAGTAGTGTTTCTATACACTAGTAACAAACAATTTAAAAAGGAATTCAAGAAAAATACTCCATTTATAGTAGCAACTAAAAGAATCAAATTCCTAGGTCTAATTCTAACAAAGTATGTAAAGGATTTGTACACAGAAAAGTATAAAACATTGATAAAAGATATCAAGAAGATGTAAATAAAGGGAAGGACATTAGATGTTCATGGATTGGAAGACTAAATATTGTTAGGATGTCAATACTACCCCAAGAATTTTATAGACTCAATGCAATCCCAATCAAAATTCTAACAATCTTCTTTGAAGAAATGAAGAACAAATAATCACATTCATATGGAAGTGTAAGGAGCCCCCAAAAGTCAAAGCCATCTTGAAAAAGGAGAATGAAGTTAGAGGACTCATGCTTCCCTATATTAAAATGTATTACAAAGCCACAGTAATCAAAACAGCATGATACTGGCACAAGGACAGATATATAGACCAAAGGAATTGAAATGAGAGTTCAAAAATCAATCCTTACATTTATGGCCAACTGATTTTCTTTTCTTTTTAAACCTTTTTTTTTTATTAGAGAAGTTGTAGATTTACAGAAAAAATCATGCAGAAGTACAGAGTTCCCATATATACCACCCTACACAGTTTTCCCTATTATTAAAACTTTGCATGTTGTAGCATGCATCTGAACTTCATTCCTTTTTATGGCTGAATAATATTCCTTTGTGTGTATATACCACATTTTGTTTATTCATTCATCTGTTGATGGACCCTAGGGTTACTTCCAACTTTTGGCAATTGTGAATAATGTTGCTATGCAAATATCTGTTCAAGTTTCTGCTTTCAATTCTTTAGGGTATATACCTGGAAGTGAGATTGCTGGATAATATGATAATTCTATACTTAAGTTTCTAAGGAACCACCAAACGGTTTTCTACTGTTGCTGCACCATTTTACATCCCCACCAACAATGTGCAAGGGTTCCTGGGCCTAGCTCTTTTAACCATTGCTCACCAAACTAGGCATCTTAATTGTGTATGGCCAACTGATTTTTGACAAGGGCGCCAAGTCCACTCAATTGGGAAAGAATAGTCTCTTCAACAAATGATGCTTGGAGAACTGGATGTCCATATGCAAAAGAATGAATGTGGACCCCTCCCTCACACTGCATACAAAAATCAGCTCAATATGGATCAAAGACCTAAATATAAGAACCAGAACTATAAAACTCCTTGAAGAAAACATAGGGAAACATATTCAGGAAATTGTGTTAGACAATGGTTTCTTAGACTTTACACCCAAAGCAAAAGAAACAAAAGAAAAAATAGATAAGTGGGACCTCATCTTAATTAAAAACTTTTGCATTTCAAAGGACTTTATCATGAAAATAAAACAACAACCTTCACAAGGGGAGAAAATATTTGGAAACCACATATCCAATAAGGGTTAATATCTAGAGTATATAAAGAAATCCTACAGTTCAACCACAAAAAGACAAACAACCCAATTTTAAAATAGGCAAAAGACTTGAATAGACATGTCTCCAAAAAGATACACAAATGGCGAAAAAGCACAAGAAAAGATACTCAACATCATTAGCTATTAGGGAAATGCAAAACAAAACGAAAATGAGATAACTATTTCACACTCAGAATGGCTAATATTTTTAAAAAAAGTAAAATTACCAGAAATTGGAGAGGATTTGAAGAAATAGGAACACTCATTAATTATCAGTGGGAATAAAAAAATGGTGCAGCCGCTGTGTGGAAGACAGTTTGGTGGTTTCTCAGGAAGTTAAACGTAAAATTACCAGATGACCCGGCAATCCCACTTCCAGGTATATACCTGATTTTCATAACAGTGTTATTCACAATTGCCAAAGATGAAAATAACCTAAGTGTCCAATAACAAATGAATGGATAAACAAAATGTGGTATATTCACACAATGGAGTATTTTTCAGCTGTAAAAGGAATGAAGTTCTGATAGATGTGACAACATGAATGAACCTCAAAGATGTTGCATGAAATAAGCCAGACAAAAAAGACAAATATTGTATGATCTCACTGATATGAAATCATATCATATCATCGATATGAAATAATTAGAATATGAAAATTCGTAGAGGCAGAATCTTTAATATAGTTTACAAGGCGCCAGGGTCTGGGTAGGGAATAGTGAGTTCATGATTAAATTATACAGAATTTCTGTTTGGATGATGGAAAATTTTGGTAATGGATGTTGATGAATATAGCACAACATTGTGAGCCTAACTAACAGCACTGAATTACACATTTGAATGTGGTTAAAGGGGGAAGTTTTAGGTTGGCTGTATGTTACTAGAATAAAATTTTTAAAAAAATTTTTAGGACTTAATACAACACAGTGAACCCTAATGTAAATCAAGGACTATAGTTAACAGTACAATTATAAAAATGTGCTTTCATAAATGAAAACAAATGTATCACACTAGTGCAAGTTGTTAATAATAGGATGGCATATGGGAACTCTGTATTTTATGTATGATTATTTTACAGCTTTTTAATTTTAAAAAAGCACCACAAAATCAGTATTCTATACACATGAGGGCTTATTTCTGGACTCTCTATTCTTTTCCACTCATTTATTTGTCTGTCTTGAGGCCTTTACCACATTCTTTTAATTACTGATTCTTGAAATCACCTAGTGTTAAAACTCCAACTTTGGTTTCCTTTTTCAAAGTCGTTTTGACTTTTCTAGGCCCTTTGCACTTCCCTACGAACTTTAAACAAGCTTGTGAATTCCTACCAAAAAAAGCCTGTTGTTATTGTGCATGGGGCTGCATCCAATCTGTAGATCAATTTGGGGCAGAATTGACAACTCAACAATATTCAGTCTTCTGACCCATGAGCAAAGTATATTTCCCCATTTCTTTAGATTTTCTTTAATTTCTCTCAGTAATATTATGTAGTTTTCAATATGTAGGTTTTTCATATTTTGTCAGTTATCCCTAAGTATTTCATATATTTTTATACTATTGTAAATGGTATTTTTAAATATTTATTTTCTGATTGTTATTTGCTAGTCTATAGAAATACAATTGATTTTGTATATTGATATTGTATCCTGCAACCTTATGAAAAATTTAAAAAGGAATAGGACTCTACATTGATTGATAAAGAAGCCCTTGACATTTATCCTGAAATCAACACATGCCACAATTATCGCCAAAGCCAAGACTTTACAACTTGCACTAATCAGAGAGCTCTTTAGGACATTTTAAAATGAGGATTAACTTTTAAACATTACTACATTTGTACCAACAGAATGTTTTGTTCAGTGCTTTTGACTGAGATAATGTGGAAGAAATACACTTTGTAAACCTTAAAACTTTATACAAATACCAGTTAGTAGGCACTCCTTACAAATCATATTTGCACAACTGAATGAATGGATGACTACATCATGAATACTTGAAAGACCAACACTGAATATATAAAATCATGAACTCTCTGCCCCTGCAGATTTTACATAATGCTGTCCCATCTTACTGGAAACTTGGGTATTAGAAGTCTTTCCTAACCCTTCTCTTCAATCTGATCACACTTTTATGGTTAACTACAAGAGTGATAGGATTTGTTATCTTTCTATAAATCTTTGAGAAGTTGTAGGTTTACAGAACAATCATTCATAAAATACAGGATTCCCATGTACCACCCTATTATTAATACCTTTAATTGGTGTGGAACATTCGTTATAATTGTTGGAAGCACATTTTGATAATTGTACCATTAACTATAGTCCATGGTTTAACTTAGGGTTCACTATATAGTATAGTTCCATGGATTTATTAAAAAATGTTTATTCTGTAACCATATATACAATCTAACATTTCTCATATTTAATCATATTACGATATATATTTCATGCCTGCCATGAGCATACAGGACAAGCAATGGTAACTGTTATGTGGAGAGAGCAATTTACTGCTTTTCATCATAATATACCAGCCTCTTCCTCCCGCTCTTCCCTGGATACTGTAACATGTTTTACTGGCCTCCAGAGTTTCATAATAGTTGTTTTAGACAGTTCTTGCCTGTTCTGGTGGAATGACTGAATCCTGGA